>NQII01000848.1:428550-479492 GCA_002778355.1 Clitarchus hookeri | reverse complement strand
GAAAAAAATTACATTAAGGTTCCATTACTAAAGATGACTATTGTAGCTAAATGGTTAAGTGAGAAACTGTGTAGACCCAGAGGCATGTGATGCATTACCACCCCCGGTCAAGCACTAGAAACCAAGGCAAGAAAATGGTGGAGCCCTGCCAAGAGCTCAGTCCAAAAGCGTGCAAGACACACAAGAAAATACAAAACACTGATAACAAAAGGAACAATACACTTACATATCATAACCCTTAATTACACAGCACATGAACTCTTACTAATTGATTTGAATAAAAAAATTACCGGAAAAATAAAAATGCATTGGCATTTTATTTATTGTGCAACGTATTTTGAAAAGGCTTTGGAGCTGTATCTCTCAGTCCGTTGCTTGATCCATTTACTTAAGAACATAACTAACACTGAATAAAAGAGATAATTAAATTAATTACACCCTGAAATTTGTTTACAGTAGGGTGGCATTGGGGTCCACTTTCCCCCCAGGAGGGGTGCGGGTAGCCATGCCTGACTGGCTATAAAACAATAAAAACGTGTTTAGACCCTGTTAATAGTAATGGCAAGTGGTTGCACACTTGTAAAAATAGGCCTAGCTTGTTGCCACACACACACTGCCTGCACATGCACACATGTGCACATAAAACACACGTAGAGAGGGTGCATGGAGGGGGTTCCTGGAACTCTGGAGCCATTGTTGCCCCCCCCCCCCNGTTTATTTTGTGGTAGTGTTTGGCCAGAATTATTATGCCCTCAAAAGTTGCCTCTTGAGGACATTAATGTTGGACGGTCACCTGACTCCGGCAGTACCTCTGACATTGTGTAGATAAGGTGCACTCCTTGCACACCGTGCCAAGGCAGGGGTCGTGGAGGTGTAACCACCACATTCGGACCGACTCCCTCTAGTAGAGGGCATATCATAGCTGCACAGGTGTAGCGGGACGAATAGGCTAAGGGAGAGGGACGTGGCACACGTCACAGTTTTACTTATTTGCCAAATGTGGCTAGAATTGGTTGAGTAATTTTCGAGTTATAACATAAAACTTTATTTGTTTGTATGGTGCTGTCTTCCAAAATGGTTGACTGACAATAATATGCATCTCTAAATTCAATGCTTATATAATGCACTATCAACATGCAAAATTTGTTTTAAAGTGGTTGAATAGTTCCAGAGATATAACATCACCCTAAATTTTAAGATGGCCACCATTTTGAAAGTAAACACCATACATGGTTTGAAAACTTTAAAAATCAGATGTTCTTACTACGTTTTATATGTGTACGGAGCTTGGTGAAATTCGATTCACACTTTCAAAAATTTAAAATGGGGATACACACACACATACACAGGCACACAAACAGGAAAATTATCTCATAAGCCTTTTTTTCCTTTGGAAAATAGGTTAAAAAGGTGGAGAGAGGATGGTTGTAATACATAAAATATCATTCATCAAAAACTAAATACACATTTAACATTTACATCCCTGTTTCCACATAACTGCCTACTTGTATTAAGCTCTGTTTCAGCTACAGAAGTAATGGATATAGGCCCTAAACTAAGCCTTCAAAGTAGAGAGTAATACTTGAATTAAAAAATGTATATAAAATTTACAGGGAAAAAATCTAATAGATGGTTTCCACTGCTTTAATTCATGCCATGATGTCATTTGATCATATATTCAGACTTATCAAAAGTGGGGTTTTGCAGTAATCAACTTTCTGTATAGACAAAGATCTGTATTGTTACAGAATCATAATAATTAATTTACAGAAATGCAATACATCTTGTGGGAAGGGAAAAATGTAACCGAAACTACATGAGTAGTAGTACAAATTATATATACATATATATTGCATGAAAAAAATTCTTGAAACTGCCAAAAAAATGTGCAATTAAATTAAATTTGTAGGGTTTCTAAAAATTACTTCCAAAGTTACAATTTTCATACGGCTTGAAAGATAGTTCAATTTAATATCAAGCAAACAAAAAAAAATTAGCTTTTCCAAGGAATACATATTAGAAAATTTCACGTTTGGCATCGATTTCTACTTGGGCATATTTTAAACCAATTTTTAAGTTACTATAACTCCGCAAAAATTTTTCCCTTTAATATTAGAATTACTAACATACACAGTCGAATCACATTATTATGTCCACCTGCTAGAAGTGCCATCTGCAGCTCGTAGCCCATAATGTATGGGCCGTGACGTGGGCTGGTGAAGCGGGTATATAATGCAACCGACAGGCTGGCTGTACACAGAGGGCTTCCTGCCGTCATGGGTAAGGGAAGCAATTTAACAGAGTTGCAAAAAGGGATGATCATTGGCTTTCGAGCTAACAAGGGCAGCATTTCGAAAACAGCTACGTTTGTGAACTGTTCATGTGCTTCTGTGGTAAAGGTGTATTGTGAGTGGACGAATGGCACCATTGGGAATAACTGTCATGGAAACTGCGGAGCTCCACACACCATTGATATCCAAGGTGAACGTCGACTATGATGGTGCGTGAAAGCCAACCAACAGGCTATAGTGGAACAGTTCACCATACAGATGAACCAGGGGGCATCCATTTATGTGTCTACCAAAACAGTTCAGTAAACCCTTCTGCAAATGGGGCTCCTTAGTAGATGGAGGGTGACTGCACCCATGCTCACACAGGTGCATCGACAAAATGACTGGAATTTGCTTGACAGTATGGCGACTGGATCTCTGCTGATTGGCGACGGGTAGCCTTCTCTGACAAATAACGTATTCAGCTGCATAGAACGGATAGACGTCAACGTGTCCGGCGAGAAACATCAGAGAATCGACACCCTGCATCAATTGCTGGACGAACACAAGGTAGTGGGGGCCGTGTTATGGTCTGGGAAATATTCTAGTTGTATTCTCTAGGTCAGGTCCCATCATCTGTGTGAAAGGCACTCTTGATGGATTTGGTTATGAATCCATCCTCGGCGATCATGTCCACCCGTACATGATGATTGTCTTTCCTCGGGAGGATGTGATCTTCCAGCACGTTAATGCGCCTTGCTAGATGGCTGGAAGTGTCCACACGTGGCTGGAAGAGCACAATCAAAACTTCAAAGTTCTTCCCTGGCTCCCAAACAACTCCAATCTCAAAATCAATTGAACATCTTTGGGTCCACCGCTATCGTCATGTTCACCATCTGTCTCCTCCGCCACGCACCTTTCAGCAGTTGTGGTACGCACTACAGACAGCATGGCTCTAGCTAGATACCCGTGGAGACCTATCAGCACCTGACAGAGTCACTGCCAGCTCATCTAGCTGCTGTCTGTGCTGTGAAAGGCGGTTACTCTGGGTACTAGCAGGTGGTCATAATAATGTGATTCGACTGTATATGTATAATCATATAAACATACATTGAAAGAGAAATTGTACAATTTTACTCTTCAGCTTTATATGTATATTTCTTTTATATATTTCATATAAGCTACTTTATAATTTTACGGTAGACATAATGTTTTTTTTCCTTCAAAAATAATTATTAAGATTTATTTTTACATAAAGTGGTTTATTATTATTATTATTATAAAATTACACCAAACGGGACAGCGCAAAACATTCATGCCCACTCAGTGTTTAACACTCCCGACCTCCTGGCCAGCAGTGCACAAGAGAGACTCTCCAAGCTCAGCAATGACTGTTGTATGATGGGTGTAGTGTTGTCGTCAATAAAGAGAAATTCGGGGACCTCAGCATCCCATAAAATATGTGCGTGAGGAAGAGAACCTCGGTACAGTAGTGGTCACCAATGATTGAATTCCTTGGAAGATCTTGGACTGTGAGGCCACCAAGCATTATGCCTCCCCAAATGAGAACTCTGTAATCTGCAAATTAGTGCCTTTTGATGATGTTGGAGGGGCAATTACATGTTCCCTGTTCTCTCTAGATGTAAGACATCCGGAATCTCCAGTGAGATTAAATTTGCTCTCGTCTATAAAGAGCACACTACCTCATTGCTAAGTTCACCAGTAATTGTGTTCACGGCATCACAACAAACAGTCTCTAATGGGTAGGCTTCAATGACACACACTATACTGGTTGCCAAGCAAACAAGCCACCTGTGTGCAATCTCCAGGCCACAGTAAAATGTGATATTGGGTGTCCAATAGTGTATATCATGTGTATTGCGATTTTGCAATGCTGTGTCTCATCATGTCCCCTCACCTGTAGGACAATATACCTGTCTTCCAATGTAGTGGTTACTTTTGGACAGCTACTTTTGAACCTTCATACAGCTGTTCCTGTCATTCAAAATGCAGTCCAAGCTTATGGTACATTTCTGTTTATGATCCTGAATTCCTTTGTCACCCTAGCCACATTTCAACTTTCTTCTAACTTCCCAATGATTTTACCTCGGGTAAAGTCTTACCAGATGTGTACGGGACAGTCTGTTGACCATGTTAGACATTGAACAGCAACTTGCTACCAATACACCTTGCTCGTGCCTTATACTTTCTGTACATGTCCACAATACGTCATGCTGCTTAAATGTGCACACCCTACCATATTGAACCCTAGGCAATCTACTGATTGGTCTTTTGGTCGGTTATGCCTGTTGGTCCCACTGTTATTTTAATCTTTCCACTTCATCCTTACTTTTTGCAGACCAGTGTACTCAACATGGTGAGACACACAGAATGATGTTATGTAATTTGAGAGGTTGTTTGCCCATTAAGAGGTAATCAGTTATATGATAAAATTAAAAATAGCACATTATTTGATATACTTTATAAAATTTGTTTTGCCAAGATTTCAGTTATTGTGTATTTTGGTTGTTTGGTTTTGGTAATATATTGTTTTGTCTTTATTTTGATTTATTTGTATGTATATACCAATTAGAATGTTTGGTAGCCTAGTATGGCTTCAGAATGCAGATGGTCTTTGCTTTGTCACTTGAGCATAAACAGCCATTTTTTATTGGTCAATGAATGACATTATGATTATGTTTGTATACAATTGAGTACCTACATATACCAAATACTATTATGTGTTTATTTTGTATGTATGATTTTACAAGTTTTTCAAATGCTAATAATTATTGTTGTAAATATTACACCACTGATTATTTTTCTATGAAATATTGAATAATCTTTATACTTTTCAGTACATTTAGAATAATTGATATAGAAGTTATTTTATTGATTATTAAAATTTAAGGTGTTTTGGCATAAATTGAGAAATAACTTAATTTATGGAGTAAAGATAAATTTCTGTTAAGTAAATGGAATTAATCTAAATGGAGCTTACAGAATTAAAGAGATGATTATCAATTTTTATAGAAAATATGGTTATAGTGTCAACTGATAGAAAATTTTAGCTCTATTGGCATGCCTCATAGTACTTGTGAAAGGATATGGGAGTTAAAAATACCAGGCCTTGAAAGAAACTAGTGCAGAGAATAAATATGAAAATCAGTGGAGATTTAAAGGAAGAAAAGTGAACGTTCATAATTTTTTTAAATAATTCTTTAGACATAAAGATTACTGGAAAGGACAGTATTAGAAACATATTGTGTACAATCAATTTTATTAATATAGCAGTCAAAGGAGGAGAATTGCCTTTATGAAAAAAAAAATTTCAAAAATCTACTACTAGGATTAGATGTCATACCCAGTAAACCAAAACAATATATCAGAGAAACCAGCACGTACATTTCTTGATAAAAAACACTTGCTTTATGAATGTATTATCATTTTCATTAATGTCAGTATCCATTGCATTAATATTCGTGAAAATCTGCCGTGGCCAGTATCTTATGTAGCATCTTTGTGACATGTTAGACATTTTCCTACAGAAGCTTCCTCACAGTTGCTACGGCTTCCCTAATTTTGGATACATGGTGCTGGGCTCGTACTGATGTAATGGTGTATCTTTTGTAATGATACAGAGCAAAGTGATTAATGCCACTTTTGCATTCACCTTATATGCACAACAGTAATGTGTCACATGAAACCATTTCATTCTGTGTGTAAGTGACATTGATGCAACCAGGCATGTGGACATTTGAGCAAAGAGGAGATAAAGAATAAATGACAAAGGTCAACCCATTTAAATTATATGCCTTACCATATGCTAAGATTTCCACATTCCTTGCGTGCTTTATAGAGTTGGGAGCATGCCAGGCCACATTAAATAAGGTTATCTTACCATAAAATGAGAACCACTGAAACAATTTTTGTCAAACAACATTTATTGACATCTGTGCATTATACACAATCTACATATGATGTAATGCATTTATATCACCAGTCATACCAAACAAGAAAGAGAGTTAGGTTTTGGTTCTTTGATGTATTATTTTGGTTTGCAGGGTATGACAGCTTAACCTGGTAGTAGACTTTTGGGAATGTGTTTTCATAAGGCTTATAATTGTCTGCCCCCTTCAGTTGCTTATATCAACACAGTTCAATAGATTTGATTGTGACAGATGTCAGTCATTCACATTATGGTATTCCAGTATGAAACTGCTTTGAGCTCTTTGGACACTTGGGGCTCAGTCAGTCAGTTATGGAGCATTATAGCTTTCTGGTGTTCTCGCAAATATGAGGAAACATAGCATACTGTCTCACAGTCAATAATTGTTAGCAGTAGGCATGCCACACATTATGGGCATGAGGGAAAATGTTCCATTGTTGAGGTGGACAAGTACTTCACTTGAATAAACTCTTGTCCCATCAAAGTACAGTATTGATTTATCATTTCCTCATTTCTTCCTGTTAACGTTACTATGAACAACTTCCAGCAACCACCCCATGGTACACAACAAGTGCAGCGATTGAACACCACCACCACCATAGTTCCTGGGCACAGCGACAGCTGAAGAGGGACCAGCACCAGCCTGGCTGATTAGTTCCCATAGAGACATGAGTATCACTTGGAACAGCAACAGTGGCAGTTTACACAAGCCAGGTAGCGGTTGTGCCATGCCTGGGCATTTGCCAGGTTTCCTCTCTCTCTTAAAATCTTGGTTGGGATTTTGTGGCACAGGGGCAAGCTTCACATTACTCAAGGATGGAACTCCAATACCAACTTGTCTTGGACACTACCTCTTCCCCCACAGAATTTGAGTGATGGAACACACTCATTGAAATTGGTATCCCAGAAGAGATGCTCCCTTATCCCAGTAGAGATGCTCCCTTACGGGATGGATAGGGGTCACAACCCTTTCTCTAATGCAGCAAATACCAGAATGTGTGGTAACAACTTCAGGGGCTATCACCCCAAAAAAACTAATATTAAATTCTGAATTTTTTATGACATCTCTGAAGGGACTGGGGGATGGCTAAGTTTCTGAAAGTATGTTAAGAAAATCATAATATTCATTGGGTATTTAGTTTCATCTACTTTAATTGCTAGTTTATTTGACTTTTATAAAGTAAAATGCATTAATAAACTTAAGTAAAGTTAATATTTAGAAATATGGAACACTACCAAAATATTTTGCATCAGAGATACACAGTGATTTTACAGAAAGTTTGCAATGCAGAAACTTCAGGGTAATTATGAATGTCTAGTTGCAGCTGTTTTTGATAACTTGTGGCTGTTTCATAGTTTAAAAGTATACATTTAACTGTTAACAATGTAAATATAAAAATTATATAATATTAAATCTACTATGTATCAAATTTAACTAAACCTAATCCTAACAATATCATTTCAACTTTTTCATACCAGACCCTAGAGGCTTGTTAGAGACCATAAATATATTTCTTTAAAAGACAAACTTTATCTTTGTAACTCTTATAAACAAAGCCTTTAGGTTGAGTTATGTAAACCATTTCTGCATTAAAAATTGCAGTTGTCAATGTCTAATTGTTTATTATTTAAATGTAGGTTCACAGACAAACCCAGTAACATTCTTAGAGAATTTTCAGAAATGACAGGAGAAAAGATTTAAAAAGAATCAATGCCCTGTAATGTGTAAAAAAATTTTAAATTTTGTCCACCCACTTACATTGCACAACCTGATATATAAGTGGATGACCTGTCAACCTAATCCCATGTGTGATTTTTTACAATATAACTCTCATTGCTTCACATAGAGAAGCACTCTTGACAGCCTCACAATGTGGGGATTGCTCACCACTTGCCAATAGGTAGTTGACATGTCATCTTCAATACATTAATTCTGCAGTGAATGGGTTGTCATTCTGTCTACTTCCTGCAGGCTCACAATTGTTGGACAGTGTGTTCCAAACCCAGATACTGTGGCATTACAGCAGCTGGCATTTTAACTGGTCCCACACATGCTCGATTGGGGACATTTGAGGGGAACAGGTAGGCCATGGTAGTGTTTGGAAATAATAATGGAAGCAGTCCTGGGTGACCGGTGCTATTTGTTGTTGAGTGTTATCCTGCTGGAATTTTGCACCAGAAATACCAGCCAGAAATGGGAGCAGATGGGGATGTAGGATCTCATTCATGTACTGCTGTGCCATCAACGTTCCACGTAACGCAATGAGCAGATCAACTATTGTAGGCTATGGCTCCCCAGACCATAATGCCTGCTATATGGGAAGTGTGCTGCTCTACAGCGAGGTTGGGATTGTGGCCTTCACCAAGGCCCCCCCACACTTGTGTGTGATCATCAGTTCTCATAATGAAGTAACACTCATCACTAAACACCTCGTATTGCCAGTCCTTGACATTCCAGGTTTTTCTGGCCTGGCACCACTGCAAAAGGAGCTACCACTGTCGCAGAGTTAATAACAGCACATGTAATGGCTCCTGGGATTGCAGATTTGACTCCACAAGGCATCAGGAAATGGTTTGTGGGTACACAAGAGCCCTAACACTGGCCGGTATCGTTGACCAGGTTGCCACAGGTTCTCTTTGCACCTGACGCACAATCCATTGGTCCTCTCAACTGGTGGTCGACCTCATCCTTCTTGAGCTTGTCCTCCATCTGTAGGTGCCTTCACATATCTACTGCTCTTAACAGCATAGGACATTATGGCCCAAATTATCCACATAGTGGGCTATACAGCAATATGACCACCCTGCAGTTTTCAGCCCGATTATGAGTCCTTGAAGTCAGTCAGTTGTGTAATGTCTCTGGCATCTTCCCAGCATTCTTCTTGACTCTGTAAGTTTGCTTAGTATCATCTAGTGTTTCTTGTATTAATGCAGCTTTAACTATACTCTGATATCTATAACCGCTGATCAGAGCTTGCAGCGCCATTGCCAGGAGTGTGGTCAAATACAAACGTACTATCATGGGATCATGTGCATACCAGCCTGTACTCTTGCTACTTACATTGTTTCATGGTTGTCACATGGTTTTTTTTTCATAGTACACTATTTTTGTTGTCTGGCAGTGTACAAAGACAAAGATGGCCATATCCACATTGGCTCTTTAATAATGATAAGGCACAAAATTATGAATTATAAATTTATCACTAGATTACATTTAGAAATGGAGACAAACAAACATTGCATAACTTATCTGACATTTATTTTAATATATCTCATAATAAAAAATTTATATAATATAAATATTTTATTTCGATTTTGTATGTGTGTTTTTTGGCAGCATGTATAGTGCATGATAAGGGATCAGCAGAAGTATTATACTTCGTTTCTCTGGGCTTGTTTGTTGTTTTGATAGCTATGTGTATCTGTTCTTTGTATAAAATTATAGACCTTTCATAACAGAAAGTAGCAACTTTTTTTGGATAGTTTGTAAAAAAAATGCTTAGTTGATAAAGTATGCTAATTGTGCTCTATTTAATTTTAGATGCTACAGTAATTGAAAGAGTTATGTGAGAGAATTGCACTGATGATAGACATAATTGGTTACTGTTAATGTTCAGTCTACAAATTTATAGGAAACTTATTGCTGTGTCTACAGTTCAGCTCTTTTAGGGACTTCTGTTTTTATATTTTGAGTTAAAATTATTAGCTTGTGATGTTGCTAGATGGCAGTAGCTGATAACTTTGGCAATTATTTTTTGTGTTGGACCTTTTAATTTTCGGTTATTATTGGTGTCTACTTTAAGTTGTTATACAATAAAATGTGCACATTTGAAGTAATTTGCTGTTGTGTTATTAAACCTTTCCTACTGGTTCTCTATCTTTTTTCGTAGGATCATTTGGATTGGCTGGGGTTTGTTCGTAACATTCCTTACTATAGGGGAAGGTATCCCTGTGTTGTGTTTCAGAATCAGCAAGTCTTCTCATGCCAGTTCCTCCTGAGTGTTTCTGATTTCTTAGTAGGAATGTTGTGTAAGAGCAGCCCCAGGATAGTTGGATACCAAGCCCAGGAGTGCATAGTCACCCTCCAGGGGCTATGACAAAGGTAATCCAGCTTGTGCCCTCAGTAGTATTTGCAGCAGCCCATCTTGCACATGCTGCAGCTGTTCTTGTCCGTATGTTTCCTTCCAGTCACTAGCATTGAGGTACACCTCTCTGGTGTTGTGCTGCTCACTTTCCTGTCGCTGTCATTGCTCACTTTCCTGTCGCTGTCATTTATGGATTCGGGAAGGGGGGGGGGCTGGGAGCACCCCGGCGTGGAACAGGGAGGGGTCACAATGCTATAATAACCTGTAACATGTATTTAGTGAAACTAGTTTGTTTATTGAAGTGAAACCTTCCGAGCCCACTTCACTCACTCATGGTACACTGACCTTCGCCCCTTAACTTGGGGACGTGCACATTGCGTAGCCTTACATTGGTTGGAAATAAGTACTCATAACTCTGTGCAGTTACCATTGGCTGCCTCCTGGACTGACGCAGGTCATCCTCACGCCACTTTCTCTGTGACCATTACAACAATGACCCGAGGTTACTGTAGCCTGAGGGCCGCCAACTGCACCAGTTGAACTGAAGTCAACAAACACACTCAATCCTGCCACACTGCCCTGCCATATAGGCCACTCATGGGAGTGTTCCTACTAGGTGTCTGTGGTATCACCCCCCTGTAAATCAGGTTTCATTGCTGAATTATCAGTTATCACATATCTCACATTTGTCAATGCTGTCTCTGCTTGGTCAATTTAAGTGTCTGTTACAAATAGTCAAATCCACTTCCAGTGCCGGCCATTCCCACTGAGTATCCTGGCACCAAGGCACAGGAGTCTGGGTGATGTTGACCACTTACTATCCAAGTTCAGTATGGACCTAGCTCATCTCGTAACAGTTGTTTTTTACTTGCTGTTTGATATTTGAGTTTTCTTTTTTTCCCTTGTGATTTTTCACCTTGAAAAAGGGCAAGTTAGTGAATAAACTGAGACTTAACCCATTGTGCACAGTCATCCATGAAAAAGGTGATATTCGATTTTCCTCACATAGTGGCTATTTGAAGTTTCTTCTAGATTACCATAAACATGGTACATACTCTGCAGTAGTCAAGACTTTCTCTCTCTAGTTCCATAGCTGCAAATTTTAAATACCGATAGTGCTAATGTAGTAAATGATATAAAGTGAGAAAGTGTTTTTATGTGTTTTTTTTTTACAATGAGGACTTATTCCAATGTACTGTATGCAGGAAAGTGGTTAGTGTAAGACAACAATACTGATTATTCATCAAAATATGGGTGAGTATAAATTACTTACAAAAGTAGTTAATTCAATGTTATTTGATCACCCTTTAAGTCCTTGCGTTATAAAACCCAATCTGTCATAAAACCTTTGATCTCAGCCTAGGGGTCACATTTTTGTACAGTAACATTTTCATAATGAAAAAGTAGGATGGTACCCAATAAATTTTCACAGATTACAGGTATCCATTCAAGAAAATACTGTTCAATAACTTGTTGTGCCATCTCAAGTAGTTTCTAATATTGGCTCAGAATATGAAGTGAAGTAAAGTAAGAAAGGAAAGTGTGGATGAAAGAATGGACAAATATGTTAGAGGAGGTTGTGGTTGGGAGTAAGATACTTCATATCCAAGCAAGAGTAAGGAAGGAGGAGAAGAGGCAGAAAGTGAGAATGCTTAATGAATAAAGGGAAGTGGCAGAGATGGAGGAAGAGGAACAGGATTTATGGAGGTACTACTTTCGAAAAGTTGCTGAACCCAACAGAGGTTGTAGAGAACACAGAAGAAGAGGAGACTGTAACTGACAAAATGGACAGGGTATTATTTGGAAGGGTTTTAAAATGCATTTTAAGAAAATGAAGAATGTAAATGTACCAGGTGTGGATTAATAGATAGTGGGCAGCAGGGGTGACGAGTTCAGTGGCTGTATAGTGTGTTGAAAGTGGTGTGGATGGAGACTCAGAAAACTTGAGGAGGGGTGTCATAGCACCAATATTGAAGAAAAGGGTGCTAGAAAATTCTGCATTTATTATAGGAATGTTACATTAATATGTTGTTGTGAAATTATTTCTGAAAATACATTGAAAAAACAGATGAGGAAAAGCTTAGAAGAAAGTGGAGAAAGGAACAGCACATCTTCAGGCAGGGGAGATTGGCAGTAGAGCTGATATTTGCAGTTCAGCTGTTCATAAAGATCTTGTAATAGCACTTACATATATAGAGAAGGTTTACAGTAGTTTGAAAAGAAAATGTGGGAAACTTTAAGGGAAGTTGTGGCCGGTATTTTAATAATTACAGCTACCAAAAAAATGGAAAAATTAATATAAATGCATGCTGGTTAAAAGGCAAACTTGATAAACATTTCTGGCATAATAAAAATGTAAGTTAATGATCATACAATGAGATGAACAATATTTTGTAGAAATAAAATAAGGCCACCCTTACAATAGGTAGTTAATGCATAAATACATGTAATATTTTTTAATGTTGGTAAGTTAATTTTTTCTGAAAATAAAGGTATACCAAAATATTATGAAACAAAAAAATAAAAATGAGTTTGTTTTATGTAGAATACTTGGGTAATATTATTTTTGGAGCGACTTTTCTTGCTAATGGATAAAGTTCAATTTAAAACATGAAACTTCTCAATGTGGGTTCAATTAAATGTGAAGATGAGCAGAGATGGTCAGCGAAGACCGGTAAACAAAAGCCGCCATTGCCGTTCCTTGAGGAATGTCACAAGAGCCACAAGTACCACATTGCAGCTACAGGGTAGGATTGTGAGCCTGCAGTATTCCCCAAACTATGTCTCTACTGCAGTACCGTGAACTGCTACTCTGTGAGGGGTAACTCTGCAACCTCTGGAAAGGCCGGGCAAAAATGAATGAAAATACTGTTACCGCGAAACAAGGTTAGGAAAACAGTAGAGCTACACTTACCCTAGATGGCGGTAGTAAACACACTTATGCAGCACTGCAGCACTAAAGAAACTATGTTGATTGCAGAACTAAATTACATAACAAAATGTTAAAGTACACGTTATAGAAATTACATATTAATCACACATAAAGCACCAAAGTCGCGCACGTTGCTGCAAAATCGGTCTTTACCAGGCCAGCAAAAAGAAGAATGACGCACTAGATACGCTGTGCGCGCTGTTACAAGCATGCCACTAAGCTTCGAGCACTTGCCACTAGATGGCATAGATTTACCCAAATGGCAGATTTTGAGGTATTTTACTCTTGGTAACTATGGGAACAGAGTTGACGTTAGATGAAAATGTACTGAGTTTGAATGACACGGTACAAATGAAACAGCATCACTGTATGCGATGGTAAAGCAAAAAATTATGTGACATGTTAAAATATACATCCGGTGAGGAACTACGCGTGCAGTTAAGTGAGTGGAAATGCGTCGACACTTAATTGAAGTCTAATATCTGAGACGAGCTAGACCGGGAAAATGTGAATGTAAGAAAGGCCCTCAAGAAAATTAAAATGAATAAAATTGACCAAGTTAATTAGCTCTCTTAAAATCAATGAAATCTAATTGAAATAAAATAATATCCCCAATTGAGAGTGGTTCTTAACAGGAAGGTCATGAGAAATTACCCAATTAAAAAATCTGTACATGAACTGAGTGGAACTGACAAGATGGTTTAGCCTAAGAAACAGGGTAAAGTAGGGAAGCATGTTATCCCTCCTGCTATTTATAATAGTTGTGGAAATAACTATGTCCACTGTATAAGATATTATAGGGGCACAGAATATGAAGGCAAAAGTGTTTGCTACTGATCTGTTGTGAAAGAGAGAAATACCATTGAGATAAAAGCAGATCTTATGAGATTAATTATTTATCCATTATGTCATGTGCAGCAGATATGTGGATAATGGAAAAAAAATACAGCCAATAACCATGACATTTGCAATAAGTGTGATGGCAGTACAAGGAGGTATAGGATTCCTAACAAAGTTGTATAAAAAAGAGTACAGATACAGGGGCTGGCAGAGGTCACAGAAGATGTGAGGATGAAGTGGAATGGGCACATAGAGACTTGGAAGTGAGGGGGTTATGAGAATACTGGAGTTGAAGTATAGTGGAAGGAGGACACAAAGTCACAAGAAACCAAAGAAGAGTTGTGAGGAACAAGTCGTTAAGAGAGTGAGAAGGCGCGGTGGAGACTGGGAAACAATAAGAGCAGTCGAGTTGTGGAGGGGCAAAGCAAGATGCTGGCAATTTACCAAACTCATCTAGCAGGCCGGAAACAGTCAAGCATGATGATGATGATGACGAGGACGACAACTGTTGTTTATTAGAGTTATAAACTTTCAAAAACACAATTTCCATCAACAAACATTGTAAGTGAAAATTCACGTTTTCTTTGTCATTCTGCATAAGTTGTTCTCTCCCACCATTTCACCTGGAGTGCAGAATAATACTGCATATGATTGAGTATATAGCTCCTCATATAACAGGCACTGTGCTTCAACCTTTGTCAAATAACAGAACAAATATTTTCAAAAATATTAATGAGAATAACAAAGAAAAAAAATGTTACATGTCTTAGTGCTTTAAAATTACTTAGTTAATTTCAGCAAAGTGTTACAAAATCCATACATTTCAGCAATATAAATATAATTTACAAATTGATACTCATGTACCCTAAAAATACGTGGGCACTATAACTATAGTTTTGTTATTAATTAGGGAACCACTTTTAGTAAGAATACAGGAGCTGTGCTGAACTGTCCAAATTTTTACAGTATACTTCTTTGATAATTGTCAATATACTCTTTACAAATTTTAAATAAACCCTTTAAGACAAACCATTTTTCTAACATAAAACAAACTGATTTTCATAACCGATAAATTAAACATAACTCTTGAAATAAAACAAGAAAAGGCAATGCCCTTTCTTTTCTTTTTCACTGTACTTAATATATATAAACCATATATATCACTATCTATATTGATTTATATGCAGTCTCAGGCAAATATTTTTCGAAAGTTGATTTCAAAACCTCTACCATTAACCAGCTATAGTTGTATTGTATTGTTATTTTACTCTTCAGTCTCATTATATTTAAGCTTCTAGAAATTATGTGTAGCACTTTTTATTTGTCATTGGTAGATACATGCAATCAGTTAAACCTTTAATTAAGTGTAAATAACTTATCTTACATGAATGTGTCTAACAGTTACATAGATGCACTGAATAGCCGTGTACGTGAACTTTGAGACTTAGCCTAAGCTACGGTTAAATACTGCCAACTGGAGACACTTTATATTTTGTGGGGTTCTTTTGTACCATTCCACAGCAACTAACATTGATGATAACAATTCTGACTATATGCAGTAATCACAGACCTGTGTGTTTAAAGAGTAGGACATTATTTATCCACAATTGTTGGAGACAAAAAGTATTATGAATGATGAGACCTCTTATAGTGTTTGATTTTGGGTCAATAATTTTATCACATACATGGCATAAGTTTTCCCTTTCGAGTAATAATTTTGGATATTAAGAAGATGCTAGCAATGTAGCAGTAAGGTGTTTTTGTTTTTGAGTATGTTGTTGCTAATCTTTGTAATATTGTCACGTGTTACAGTCATACATCAAGCAAAAAATGATGCAACTGGCAGATTTGTTCTCTGTTCCTGAAATGGCTCTACTATGTAATGTAGCTGAGCATTTTGAACGGAATCACATTGAGTATCACCCAGAAATTCTGTTTCGTGATGTTAAGGTTGGTGAAGTTGCTTGAGTGTGTTCATTTTTAAACAGATTTATCTGTAATAATGTTCTTTGTGAAGTCAAATAAAATACTAGAACATCCTTATAATGTGACTTACTCTATATCTGGAGATATTTGCATATCTGTGGATATTTTCAATCATTTAACCAATGCTTGCATTTACTCTGTTGCAGCATTGTAGTAGATGCATCTGCAGATAACAATTTTTTTTTAATTTATGGGTCTTTCCATTGCAACAGACCTATCTCGAAACCAGCAAATCTTAGCAGTAAATCTCCTACAATAAATAATCCAGAAATTAAATATGTAAAACTTTGCAGTATGACAAAAATTTTACAGCTGTATAACCTGTAGGTCCATGAAGATAACTTCAGCTAACGAGTCATTCATATAAACCTAAATTATAATCAGTGAAAGCAGTGAAAAATAATGTTTAATGTGTATGTAATACAGTAGGGGAAATTTTTATTAACCTGGCTACGTGAAAATTGCAGTGAATGAAAAAAAAATAAACTTTCAGGATTGTTAAATGTAAAGTTATGTGTTGATAAAGGTTTCTAGATCCATATAGTGGTGCAAATAAAGGGAAAAGGATTGGATACACATTAGTAATTTGGTTATCCATGTAAAGTACTGTATAAAGTGGATGCATCTGAGTAACTCTGAAATTTTTTTGCTGCGTAGAATTTTTATATCAGCTTGTAATAATTGCACATGTAGAAAATTGTCATTTCCTTAATGTTGTAGTTGCTATATCATAGTAAAATGAATTGACTTTTGGGAAAAGCATTTTTAAGCATTTTATTTGACTTTCCATGATAACATTTGACCTGTACATTAAACTGTATTTGTATTGTTGCTTTTTTCAAGTAATATGACAAATGTCCACATTCTTATGTCAAATGTCCAGATTCTAATTATGTTTTATTTTAATATTTTGTGCTCATTTTCTAAAAATTGACTTTAAATATATGGTTATAAGAGAAATAGTAAATTGTGTTGGTTCTTTGTGGATAAAATATCTGGAAAGGCATGAAGCCTACCATATTCAATTTATGAGGGATAGTTGGAAAATAAGTGTCTCTGGTCTGCCACCTGCAAAAACTTTACTGACTAGACACACACAGATTTCAGTGGATAGGGGCTCTAGACGTCTTATTTCTGTACATAGTCTCCACTGACATCAGGAAGTCTACCAGTCATGAAAGTCACTGAAAAGCTATGGAAATCAGGAGGGGGTTACAGAAGTCATGAAAAAAAAACTTTAATTAGGATAACGANAAAGTCACTGAAAAGCTATGGAAATCAGGAGGGGGTTACAGAAGTCATGAAAAAAAAACTTTAATTAGGATAACGAGATCACAGATTTTTGTATGAGTATGGTATTGTATTGTTGCAGCCAGCATTTGACTTGTAACACCTGTCTGCCGGAGACAGGTATAAACCTCTTTGAAGTAAGGATAATGTTAGACAGATAATAAAATTTTTTAAGAGAACCTAATACAGTATTTACTTTTATTTGCCACACATAACCTGACCTTGTAGGCTGTGTGTTTCACTTCCTTTTGTCAATTGTGATTTTATATTGCAGTGTGTTGTAAGGAAACATGTTTGGCCTATGCACAATGCTACAATTATTATTCAGGCTAAGTTTTGTACTGCAGTGTTTAGATTGTAAACGTTTTCTTTTGGACACAGTCCAATGCCATACCCGTGGAGTGAATGTACCTTCTCCCTGCTCAGTCCTCCCAATCTTGACTAAAGCAAAGCAGTGTTAGATCCAGCACCAGATAAGCCATTGCTACATCACACTATTATAACAGGTAAAGGGTGCGGGGGAAGGAAAGGCACGAGTGGTACACTTACTGATGATCTGTCCTGTACCCCCTGTCAAGCCTTTTATGTGCAATTTTTTGGAGTCTAATGACGGCACTTTGAGAAACACTCCAACTCCAGCCATAAAAGCCCATATTTAAGAAAATATAAATGTGCACATTATAGAATTATTATACAGTGGTTGAGGAAACTGTCTGTTGAAAACTGAAAGCAGTTCAAGGAGCTATGGTTGACAAGTTTTTATTATATACTATATTCATATTCTCACCGAAGTTTAGTTAACAGAAATATTTTGAAAATAGCTAGTGAATTTGAAGATGGTTGACTTTTGTGCTCTTAGATTTCTAGGAGACACTTGCTGCTTTCCCATACTAAACGAGTTGTAAAAAACCTTATCTAGTTGTGGCCAGTTATAGTGAAAATTACCTTTGCAGATGTAAATGATACTTATAAACCAACCAGGCCTGGTTTTTGTTTTTGCCCATAATAAACAGGAAGCATTGCTAGTATAATGTATTGTTTAGTGTCTTATTTTAACTATATACTCTTCCATAAATTTATTACATTCGCTAAAAATTTATGTGGGTAATATTTGATTATTGAAAAATCACTTTCACTTATAAAATTTGAATGGTTGCATTGAACAGGACATAGTTACACCAGAATACTTACAATTCTATGAAAAACAAAGAAAATGTAATATTTTTTTGTATGTAATTCAAAAATTGTTTTTTCCCCAGTACTAATAATTTTTCTCTTCCACCTACAAGGTTTCCCAAGACACTGAAATACAGTTAAACTCTTTAGCTTGTATTACAAAGAAGGCTGTTAAGAATTTATGTGGCTTTATTTTCTGAAAACACGAAACATACAGGTGTGCTACTCGTGTTCCCAATAAAGCCTTTGGGCTGACTTACGAAATAAATACACACATGCACACACTTGAAAGAGTAATAACAAAACATCATTGCTACATTATAATATGCTCAACCACATATATATTTTAAATAAAATAGTTGATATTCCCATTAGAAGCAACAAAAAATGAGCTTTGATCTTGTTGAAAGTTAAAAAAAAAGGTCCTTGAAATTTTTAAAAAGGTCTCTAATAGTCTCTAAAAAATTCAAACACATATTTGTTTCAAGGGTTTGGTAGACACCCTGTTGATGCTATTGTCCCTCTGCTTCAAGAGCTTGAAGAACCCCATTTGCAAGTCCATGTCCTGAGTACGGATGAATGTCCGTACGGTTGCTTCTACCTGGCAATACTGTGCCCTCTTGGTGTTCTCTTTAGGATATGGAAGAAGTAAAATTCGGGTGCCAGGTTGGGACTGGTGCTCCCAACCGAAAGTGGCAATATGTTTGACTATTGCAGCTGCCATGTGGGGTCTCGCATTGTCATGCAGAAGGATGACTGATGCTGTGAGAAGGCAAGGGCTCTTTGTTGAATGGTATTTTTCAATTATGTCAGTGTCTCGCAGTAGCATGTGTCATTGATGAATCTCTTTCCCCCTTGACCCCAACCTGTCTCCAAAAAATTCAACAATAGAACACTTTTGGCATCCCAAAAACAGTCAAAAGCGCCTTGCCTGCTGAGGGGCTTGTCTTGAACTTCTTTCATCCATGGAATGTCATATGCTTCTATGCCATGGAGGCAGCCTTGGACTTATGGATGAAATGGTGGACCCAGTCCTCATCTCCAGTTACAATTTGGAATGTAAACGCATTTCCCTCAATCTCATAGTACAAGGGATGCTGCAGGCTGGCTCCTATTTTTTGCAGTTTGTGGTCTGGTGTGAGATAGTGAGGTACCCACCGTGATAACACTTCACGGTACTGCAGGATGTCATGGATGATTTTGTGTGCTGGCGTATGACCAATATTGATTTCAGTGGCGACATGATCCACTATCACATGCATGTCTTGTTNTGGCGACATGATCCACTATCACATGCATGTCTTGTTGAATAAGCTCCTCTTTGTGTCCAGGATTGATCTCCTCTCCTGTACGTGTTTCTGGGTGCCTGGGTCTCGCATCATTTAACACACTCATATGCTTATTTTGGAATCAGCAGCTCGTACTGCCTCCTTTGTCCGCCTTTGCAATACACATCCATTGTACAGGTTTGCTGGGCATGCACTTTTCCATTGTCCTGTCTGTAACACAGCACTGTGCCACTGTCACTTGCACGATGAAATTCTTATTTCTTACAACAAATAAGTATCGATACATGTGGNTGAATAAGCTCCTCTTTGTGTCCAGGATTGATCTCCTCTCCTGTACGTGTTTCTGGGTGCCTGGGTCTCGCATCATGTAACACACTCATATGCTTATTTTGGAATCAGCAGCTCGTACTGCCTCCTTTGTCCGCCTTTGCAATACACATCCATTGTACAGGTTTGCTGGGCATGCACTTTTCCATTGTCCTGTCTGTAACACAGCACTGTGCCAGCACCGGGCACGCACTCTTTAATTAACCAGTCTTCAGCACACAGCACTGTGCCACTGTCACTTGCACGATGAAATTCTTATTTCTTACAACAAATAAGTATCGATACATGTGGNCACACAGCACTGTGCCACTGTCACTTGCACGATGAAATTCTTATTTCTTACAACAAATAAGTATCGATACATGTGGAAACACAACATGTTGGCAGCTCACCAGTTAAAAAAGTTCTCCAGAAATAAAATGGGGGAACTTTTTTCGGACTAGCCCTCATATATTCTGCATAAATAAAACTATTCAGAGCTAGTTTGTTAGCTCTCCTATTAAATAGTTTTCGATGCTGAATAAAATATTTAATATCATTTCAAAATCTAGTAAATTTATTTTCTTAACACATTTAGTAAATCACATATTTGAGTTAGTGGTGTAATTTCTTTATTGCGGAAAGTTTGACATATCAAAAAAATTATTTACTCCTCTTGTTTATGTACGAAATGCAGTTAACTTTGTTGGATCTTGGTTTTTATGTTACAATACGTACATGCTTGTCTAATTATAAACAATAAATCTTATTTAACTCAAACATGCCTCTGGGAAAAAACCTACATGGATCTCCAAGAATTTATTTGCTTCAAGTATTTCCCAAAAAGTGTGTGTGTGTGCATGTGAATGTGGCATTCTAAAATTTTTGCTGAATAAAATTTTTTGTTGCGATTGTTCTTTTACATGGTTTGTATTGAATAATATGCTAGTCAGTTCCTTCGTAATGACTTTCAACTTACTGTCTGGTATATTGGCTTATTGTATTCCACCCAAGTAATAGCATGCATGTATTTTATATCATTAGTGTTGGATGTGTATTAATTTGAAAATTGGTCTTTTTGTTTGCTGGATGGTGATATCTTTAAGATATATTTTATACATAATGGGGCTCATTAATGTGTCATTAGAGTGTACTAGAAAGAATTCTTCCTCTGTTACAGTTGGCCAGCACTCNACATAATGGGGCTCATTAATGTGTCATTAGAGTGTACTAGAAAGAATTCTTCCTCTGTTACAGTTGGCCAGCACTCATTATTGCATTTCATTACAACTCTTCATTATCTTCTTTCAATATATTAGAATTTTAAAGCAGTGCCTAGTTAACAAAATTTCAATTTAATTAGCAATTTATCAGTTTTGCTAATTTTTTGATGAAACCTTTTTTCACACTTACCATTAAGTACTTTAACTAGTGCTCTCTATTATTTTATTTCACAAAAAATTTATTTTAAGAATTGACTGCCTTTAGTTGGAAAACAAATCTGGAAGGTAGTTTTGTTTTATAAGGAGCTTGTGATTGGATATGTTTTATATAATGTTTATAAGCAACAAAATACAATTTTGTGCAGCAACAAGACATGAGGAAAACATTATGTTAAATAGTGTCACTAAGACATTAGTTCAGTGCTTCAGGAAAGCAACCGAAATGGACAAGTATTGGACATAACTAGTCACCTCATTCTCACTTTTAAAAAAATGGGATCTATTTTCAACAGATAAATTCGTAATTTGCGATGTCCCTCCCGGTTGTGGCACTCAGCTCACACCCCAGTGTAAGCAATATTGTCTAATAGTTATTGCA
The DNA here is from genome assembly GCA_002778355.1 of Clitarchus hookeri. Taxonomy (NCBI): domain Eukaryota; kingdom Metazoa; phylum Arthropoda; class Insecta; order Phasmatodea; family Phasmatidae; genus Clitarchus; species Clitarchus hookeri. Next base: position 457,548 of record NQII01000848.1, on the reverse strand, counting down.
GTATTGTGCCTTGGCTAGCTAATTATAACCTCAAAAAGTCAATAAATAGGCATTAATTTTACTTGTTCCATATTGGCTCATAGTAACAAACCTACGTAACATGACCGGATACGCTTGTTTCTGAAATCTTAAGTTAAGAGTTTATTAATAGTTATGATTGCTATCCACGATAACCACTCACTTCCTAGTGATGTACTGTGATGCTGTTGACTGTATTGTCGTATTAATATTTGACTTAACGCGTAACCCCAGCTGTGATAACACTTCCTCTCTCGCTCCTCGGAGAGGCCTCGACCACTGGTTACTGTGTCTATTGCGCAAGTGCTCTCTGTGCTGCCTACAAAAAACTTCTGTCCTCCACTTTGGCAGGAGGAAATCCCCTCTCCCTCTTTATTGTGGAGGAATGCTTTCCTCCATATGTTATTTGTTTGGTGCTCTGGGAATGTTACATTGGCTTGCTAATACTTAATATACGAGGGGGGACCCAAAAGTAACTGGAATTGGGCTGCAGTGGGGAGGNATTGTCGTATTAATATTTGACTTAACGCGTAACCCCAGCTGTGATAACACTTCCTCTCTCGCTCCTCGGAGAGGCCTGGACCACTGGTTACTGTGTCTATTGCGCAAGTGCTCTCTGTGCTGCCTACAAAAAACTTCTGTCCTCCACTTTGGCAGGAGGAAATCCCCTCTCCCTCTTTATTGTGGAGGAATGCTTTCCTCCATATGTTATTTGTTTGGTGCTCTGGGAATGTTACATTGGCTTGCTAATACTNGGAATTGGGCTGCGGTGGGGAGGGAGAGTGGGGGAACCCATTGTTCGACCAGGTGTCCGTTAGGGACACGTCTCCTGAGTTAGTGTGCGAAGTTCTGTTGCTGTGAGTGCATCGGTTCGCCCGTGGGAATTTTTTTAGTGAAACAACTTTTTCCATTTCGCCGAAAATGTGATGGCCGATTGTCGAGAGCAACGCGCGGCTGTGAAATTTTGTTTCCTGTTGGGGAAATCGGCCGTGGAAACTATTGTAATGCTTAAGACTGCTTATGGGGATGCTGCCTTAAGTAAAACCAGAGTCTACAAGTGGTTTTCATGTTTTAAAAATGGAGAAATGTCAATTGAAGACCAACTCTGTTCAGGATGCACCTCAACGTCAAGAAATGACGAAAACATCAACAAAATCAATGCTCTCGTGCGTGAAGACCGTCGCTGAACCATTAATCAACTCTGTGAGATGTCTGGAATATCATGGAGTTCAATTCAGAGGATTTTATCTGAAGATTTGCACATGAGAANAGCGACTGGTTCTTCCATCATGACAACGCGCCGGCCCACACCGCTCTCTCTGTAAAGCAGTTTTTGACCAAAAACGGCATTNTTTGGCGCACAAGCGACTGGTTCTTCCATCATGACAACGCGCCGGCCCACACCGCTCTCTCTGTAAAGCAGTTTTTGACCAAAAACGGCATTACACCAATTGTCCACCCCCCTACTCACCGGATCTAGCCCCCTGTGATTTCTTTTTGTTCCCCAGACTCAAAAGGGACATGAAAGGAAAGCGTTTTGCCACTGTGGAGGAGGTAAAACAAAATTCGCTGGAAGGCCTAAAGAACATCCCGATAAGTGAATTTAAAAAATGTTTTGAACAATGGAAGGATTGTTTGCAGAGGTGCGTTGTGGTCAAGAGAGAATACTTTGAAGGTGATCAAAATTTGGTGTAAAAATATTAAGAAATAAAGAAGTTATGACGAAATTCCCGTTTATTTTGGGTCCCCCCTCGTACATTTATTGCCATCCAATTGCATTTATAATAAAAATATCATGGATTCCATTAAAGCACACTGATTGTATTTGTATAAATAATTACTCTGGTTACTTATCCTGAGGTGTAATTTGTTTACCTCACTCCCCCTCCTGCTTCACCATGGCAGATGACCGGGAGGAAAAGGAGGGGCAGATATGTGAAACCTCCATGGCTGCCNTTCCCCCTCCTGCTTCACCATGGCAGATGACCGGGAGGAAAAGGAGGGGCAGATATGTGAAACCTCCATGGCTGCCTGGACACCATGTGTGCAGCTGGAAGTGGCCATTGCACCTTTCAGAGATACAAGCTGCTCAATACCTGACAGATTATTATAATTAACACATTTAATCCCGTATCTGACTAAGGTCGGATAGATTTTATTTGGTTCAAACTCCCGTATCCGACCAAGGTCGGATAATGACACAGCAACTTTTGGAGCGCAGCTGTTGACGTTATAGTTCAAACTATGATCGCTAGGTAGCAGCGCAGTTTGTCTTTAGTTCACATTTCACTTGCTACATGGTACATGCAACAGTACTTCACAATATTTTATCTAGTGTGTTGGCATGCGCTTCAGCATGTTTATTTTCTAGTTCAGTGAGAGTGATGAAATGGAGAAGTAGTAGAATTTTTGCCACAAGTGAAAATAAACGTAAAAAGTGTTCAGGTGAAGATGAAGTGACACGGAAGAGGAAAGTGAATCTGAAACTTACGTCCATAATGTTTCACTGTCTCATGCGGCTTGTGATTTGTCTCCACTCTATCGTTCACAGCAAAACAAGGGATAATAACTATAGTTCAGGATAGTGGTAGTGTTATGGCATTTCTGGACATATTTTTTACTGAGGAATTTTTCCAANGATAATAACTATAGTTCAGGATAGTGGTAGTGTTATGGCATTTCTGGACATATTTTTTACTGAGGAATTTTTCCAACATATAGGTGATCAAGTGAATCTTCACACAACACAAGCTATCGATGCAGCTCTACGCCCTTTTACCAATTATTCTTTGTATCAAAATTGGGTTCCTGTGACTGTAGAAGACATAAAAAAGTTTTTAGACCTAACATTTATTACTGAAATTGTAAAGAAACCAACCTTGAAAATGTATTGGACTGATGGTCCAGTTTTTAGAACACAAAATTTTTTTTTTTTTTCCAAAACAATGCCTTGCAATCATTTTGAAGCAATTTTGACATTTTTACATTTCAATGACAATAGTTAGCAAAAAGATAATTCCATTGCCTCTGTACAAAATAGAACATATCATAGAAATGCTCTGTGACAAATATTCACAGGTTCATACTCCATCACAGCAGCTGGCTTTGAATGAGGGAATGTTTGCATGGAGAGGTTGATTACGATTCAGGGTTTATATATAACCCAGGAAAAATAGTGAAGTATGTGATCATGGTTAGAATGGTACGTGAATCATCATCAGGCTACATATGCAAATTATAGATTTATGATGGTAGCAGATAGAAACTGCAAGAGATAGTTTGCTAAATCAAGTTTATCAAGTATACATGGATAACTATTACAATAGCACCAAATTATCGAATGATCTTTATGCAAAGCAACCCTCAACATGTGCTACAATCAGAAAAAAATAGAGGGCTGCCCAAAGAATTCAAGCAACAGTTGTCTTCCCTTCAAAGAGGGAAAATGACATTCACGAGAGAAGGACCTGTACTTCTGATGACGTGGCGTGATAAGAAGGTGATAAATATGATCTCCACAATACATTCTGCAGATATGAAGGAGGTTGTAAATAAATACGGAAGCAAAAAAATGAAGCCAGAGTGCATTATTGACTATAATAAATACATGCATGGTCTAGACAATACTGATCATTATCAAGTTCTTTATCCTTTCATCAGAAAAACTGTCAAGTGGCCTAAAAAATTGTTCATCCACATTCTGCAGTATACACTTTTCAATTCAATTGTGCTGTTTTGCAAGTCAAATCCATCTAAACTGACTTTCCTTCAGTACATGCAATCTGTATCCAGGCACCTCATTCAGCAAGATGATATTCCGGAAGTTCCTCAATCACCTGCTTCAACATCTTTCAAGTTCTTTGGGGTTGATAACACCCTCCAGATAAGCTCCATTTAAAGACCCACCATATAGACATGATGGAAAAAGGGAAAGAACATGTTGTTCTGCATTTCCCTGCAACTAAATCTGTTGATACACCTACAAAAATATGCAGTGTGTGCTGGAAAAACTGTAAATTAAGTGAAACAAGATGGTTTTGCAAAAAATGTGGCATTCCATTACACTCAGGCTTGTGTGATACAAGGTATCACACACTAAAACAGTACTAGAGTGAGTGTTTTATAAACTGAAAAATTTTCATGATCCTAACTGTCTTAGTTTGTATAAAATATCAGTTTTAGTTTAGTGTTGTAAAATATGGCAGACATTCTTTAAACTGCTGGGTCAGCAATACACAGGTCTGACCAGGTACTGGGATTGAATGTGTTAAAACACTGATATAATGTAAAAAAATTATTCAATATTCCTACAGTTGGCAAGATTATAAAAATTATACCGAATTTGAAAATTTGGATGAAACTAAGAATTTTACATGATCTTACAACCAAGGATATTTTCAGCTGTGTGGTCTAATGCTCTCATGTTCAATAGCTGGTAAAATTTTCCAAAGCTTTAAGCCAGTTCATGTTTATTTCTTTGCTCCAGTTTCATGGAGTAAAGTAAATATTTCACAGATGTCATGTGACATATTGTTTCAGCAGTGAAGTACAATAATTTACTATGTGGTAGATTTGTTCTTAGTTTTTAATTTGGTTTCTATTTGGTTCAGGATGTTATTTGCATTATATTAGTGCAAAAAAAATCCACTTTTATAAACGGCCATCTCACTACCTTGAGATGAACAATATTGCATAGTAAAATTTATCACACAGTTTTCTGCATAAGCTTTAACACATACTTAACAAGGAAAGGGAAGTAAATAAATATTCTGATGATAAAAATTTAAACCAGCCTTATGTAAGAAAATTCATTTAAAAACACAACTTTAAAATTTTAGGCTACAAAGAAACAGTAGAGGTTTTGCTCAACTGCACTGTAAGCCTTTTTTAATTAGAAAATCCTTAGTTACAGTCAACTTTATTGTTGAACAGTATATAACCTCATAAATGGAATTTCCTTATAATGTTTTTTCAAGTGTGCATTCACAGAGAACATAAAATTATTTCATACTAATATACAATTACAGCAGTTCTGGTTCCATGACAACATATATTTTATAAAAACTTGGTACTTACTTAATAGGGGCCACAGTGCTGTAGTGGTCAGACTATTCACCCCTCACCAAGGTGAACCGGGTTCAATTCCTGACAAGGTCGCTCCCAAATTTTTGCCTGTGGGAATTGTGCCAAACGATGCTGCTGGTCAGCGGGTTTTCTCAGGTATCTCCCATTTCTCCCACTCTTGCATTCTGGTGTTGCTCCATACTCACCTCGCTTCATCCTCATTGGTTCACAAGACCCCAATGTTAAGAGCCGCCTACTACTTTGATGCGGCCAGGACAGACGGGACTTTAGAAGTACGGTGGGCATTCAAAACTGGCAGTTGAGAGTTCCAATAAATAACAATTAAATAAAGTCTGGAGACCTGAACAGGCAAGAACAGAACGGGAAATTCTGAGTTTATAGGTGCTAACATGTCTAGATTGCTCGGACAAGATCAAAACGGAGACTCTACAGTTCTCAGGAGTTGTGGGCCGAAAGACAATGGGTGAAGTCCCCTCTTGCATGCCTCAGTTTCACTATTATGTATGCTGTAGCACTCTGAGGTATCTGGGCTCCCCATTACGCAATAACTCTGTATGACATAGTTATCCTGGAGTGGCCCAGGTCCCGACACTCAACACATTACTTGAAATAAACAATCAAAGTAAGTTCAAGAAATATAGTTGTATTGAGAGAACATGTACATTTACAGACACATAGTTCGCAAAAATGATTGAATAGGCCTGGCACTAAGGCCTACCATTGGCCGATGTGGAACAAAAGAGCCTGGAAGGCAGATGAAAGAAAATTATAATTGTATTAAAGCTCTGGGGTACTTACACAATTGATATGCTATATATTGCGTCAAGAAAGTTGAATGTCCCCCATGGTGCGATGTGCGTGCCAATATCTAAGGCCCCTTAAATCATACTGCCTGGCTGGTGGATCCTTGGCGAGCCAAGCTGGCCGCGAGAGTGCGCCAATTACAGTTAAGAAAATTAATAATAAAATTTCAAAAACCGGCTCGTGGATAAATCTGGGCTGCATTTAGAATGTAGCCTGAACGGCTTTTGATGTCTTTTGCTTTTTAGAGTTCAAATAAAGATTGGTGAACAAAAATAACACTGACACACAACATATTTCAAGGCACTTACAGCTTTCTAAAAGTAAACAAACTACACAGTAACACTTCAGTTAAAATACTACAAGACATAGACCCTTAAGAACTTATTAATTAATTATGTTTATATTTCATGAAATTACATTCAGAATTAAGGTATGTTAGGTTCATGGGGCTCTGTAACCAGAAGTAGGTAAATTAACACAAGTCTGCTACAATAATTAATTCTGCACCTAATTTTTAAAACTGCTACTGGATAACACTGATAATTAAGTAGGAGCCTCCTTAGCTGCGTTTCTTTACATTAACCATAGAAACCACAAAGACACATGGTCACTAGAACAAGGGATCATAACATGTCACTTTAATGAGTTATACAAATGTAAAAAGTAAATGTCATATTATCTTTTACAAACTGATAACAATTTTCATTAAACACCGTAGAAATTCCACATATGGTCAAACAAAAAAATTCTAAAACATCTAATATTAATTTAAAACATTCCTACAGATTTAAGCCTAAAATTAAAATGACAGTCTTACTTAAAGTAAGCTACACATAAATTATTATAACTACTTAACAGTTTAAAACCAAAAACCTGAATTAAAAGTAAATTACATCATTAGCAAAAATAAGTAACAAAAAATAAATAATTAAATACAGTTTCGNTCAATTATTATAACTACTTAACAGTTTAAAAACAAAAAACCTGAATTAAAAGTAAATTACATCATTAGCAAAAATAAGTAACAAAAAATAAATAATTAAATACAGTTTCGTGTGTGTATGTGTGTGATTGCATCAGCCTAACTCTNCGTGTGTGTATGTGTGTGATTGCATCAGCCTAACTCTCCTTCAAAAATTATGCTAAAAATCAAAGTGACTTCTTTTTAAATATTCCTTTTCATTTTAACGAAGTCAGTCACTATGATGCCATTCCTGTGGCTAAGGTTTAAATGAGTCTACAACTAGAACAATAAATTGTGTAGCAAGTTGACAAGTAAGGATTTAATTTTACACAGATACACCAGTCAGAGATTTGCAAAAAGTGGGTTAGATAGTCCCCATGTGCAGTACATTAACTTCCTCTGAACACTGCCTCAACATGAATCTACCAGGAGCTGCTATTTATATGCTCAAGACTTTTTTAAAATGTAAAACATTCATTTATCACTTATTTAACTTGTTTGGGTTATATGAGACAGTTATTCAGTTGTCCAAACTGTTCCATTTCTTCTATACTTGTAATGAATCCAAAAGGCTTCAGATTTATGAGCTATGATGACAGTTTCCCAAAATTTCTAAATTTTATGAAGTATCGTGGCTTTATAATTGATAGCTATCACAGCATTTTGAGTTTCTAGAATAACAGTGTTTCCTTGCTCAGGAGCCATTTGTTGGATGTATACCTGAGGTTGCAATAATATAGGATGTATCTGAACTTCATGCAGAAATGAAGCCACAACATCTGTGCGCCTAAACTACCAGAAAACCCTAGTAACATAATGTCCGAAAAGCAATCTTGTATCACTAAAGCGACGTTGAAGTTAGGTGCAACAATGCCAGGAGTTGAAAATAATATATACAAATGAATGTACTTAATACATTTTCTAAACAACGGTATGGTTATTCAATATAAAAAGAAAATAAGTCTGGTACATTCTGCACAATGATACACTACAATAAATTAGTACCTCATGTCTCCTTGAACTAAACTTCATCACTTTAGTAATACAAGGTTGCCTCTCCAGACATATTGTTACTAGGATTTTCTTGTTATTACGCCAACAGATGATGTGGCTTNAGTAATACAAGGTTGCCTCTCCAGACATATTGTTACTAGGATTTTCTTGTTATTACGCCAACAGATGATGTGGCTTAATTTTCTGCATGAAGTTCATCTACATCCTGTATAGTCTGATTTGCTGGTATTGGTTGGCCCAAATTATTATGCCCTCAAAAGTTGCCTCTTGAGGGCATGAGCGTTGGATGGTCACCTGTCTCTGGCAATACCTTGGATGTCATGCAGATAGGGTGCACTCCTCACACACCATGCTGAGGCAGGAGTCGTAGAGGTGTANTGGCAATACCTTGGATGTCATGCAGATAGGGTGCACTCCTCACACACCATGCTGAGGCAGGAGTCGTAGAGGTGTAACCACCATGTTCAGGCCGACTTACCCCTCTCCCCCCACCCAGTAAAGAGCACATCATAGCTGCACAGGTGTAGCGGGATGAACGGTCTAAGGGAGAGGTATGCACCACGCGTCACACATACACACATGTATATAATTAAAATGACTAAAATACAGACAAACAACTTGTTATTACAAAACAGGACTGACAACAAAAGCTAACCAAAAGAAATAACACTGGCAAAAATGAAAACATGACATACATGAACAAACAGCGCAAAAACAATATCAGTGGATAGCTGAACAATAAAAACTAAAAACACACACACAAGAATAGGACATAAACCACAATGAAACACAAGTCAGGAAAAAGTATTCCCTGTCAGATTATGAACCCAAATAATTCAACACTACAAATAACACAGAAACCACAAAAATAACCAGAGAAAAAAATAGATAATCCAACAGAGAGGACACAGAATGACAAAAAAATGAGAACATAGTAATAATTACAAATCTTCACGATGTTACATGGCCTGGAATCTGTCCCCTTCTTCAGGTGAGACACTGGACTCTATGAACAATCACAGTAGACTAAGCTGAGGTGGAAAACAGGGAGTATATATATAAGATGCTGGCACTCTTCCGAGCACATCAATAGGAGAGCAAGTAGTCTCTGATTTGGGGCGCTTGGAAGAGTGCCTGATGATTGGGCCAAGAGGCAGTTTATGGGGTGTAGGTACTGTTGAGTGGAAAAAAGGTATAATTTTAAGTGGAATTATTCATTTTGGACAATAAAATTTAGTTTTTAATTTTTGGTATCCATATTTCCTTTAATTCTATACTCTGTTGACATATGACATTTCTATTATAATTGATGAATGCCAATTCTTTGATTTTTAATTTTATGGCATTTTNATACTCTGTTGACATATGACATTTCTATTATAATTGATGAATGCCAATTCTTTGATTTTTAATTTTATGGCATTTTACTCTTTGTCTATAGGTACAGAATTTTTCCACAGAATCTTCTGATTATTTTACCAGGGATGTTCAGCTATTTTTTAATTTTCTGTTTATCCCTGTTTAGTGTTCTTTTTGTGTTCCTTGACACGGCTGGGCAGTGGCCAGCCTGTTACCCCTATGTACACACTGCTGCACTGACAAGGTATTTTATAAATACGTTCCTCTGTGTGTTGTTGAGTACTAGTGGGTTTCACTTTTTTTAGTATTGTTTTTATTGATGTAGTAGTTTGAAAGCAGTGCATATGTTGTGGTTCTTAGCCAATATCTCTAGTTTTTCTGATAGTCCTTTAACGTATGGAATAACTATAATAGCTGTAGGAAGTTCTATGTTTTCTGGTTTTGTGATTATTGAATTGTTTGGATATATCACATTTTTAATGAATTTGTGTTCATAGCTGCTATTGCTGAGCAGTTCTTTTTTTATGTGGTCAAGTTCATTTTGTTTACTTTCCCCATCTGAGCATATGCTCTCTGTCCTGTTTACCAATGTATGAATGATGCCTGCTTTTATGCTCTGTNATGTGTGTGTGAGTGCATGCGTGCGTGTGTGTGGGGTTAGAAGTGAAATGCAAATACTGGCCAGTGTGTGTTGGGTTCAGATATACCGTGGTGCTGATGGTATTGTTTTTTTTGCATACAAAAACAGCGAAGAAGGGGATAGAGTTATTGCTTTCGGTTTCATAAGTGAACTGATGAATATATGGTTTGCGGGAGTTGAGGAAGTCGGTAAATTCTTTGAGTTTGTCGTGACCAGAAATGTATCATCAACATATTGGAACCAGACCTTGGGCGGAGTTGGTGTTTGTGCACAGAGTTATTAGTTCCATNCAGAAATGTATCATCAACATATTGGAACCAGACCTTGGGCGGAGTTGGTGTTTGTGCACAGAGTTATTAGTTCCATTATGGTGGGAATAGATAAGTTAGTTCAGTCTTTCAGTTTTGGGTCTGCTTCAAGTTTTTCTTTAATTATGCCAAGTGTTTGGGGTACTGGTACATTAGTGAACAGGCTCTGAACATCAAAACTCATGAAAACATCATTATCTGTTATTTCAAGTGCTTGAGCAAGTGTCCTGAAATGTGAAGAGTTTTATGAAAGGTGATGCATGTCCAACCAACAGTGAAACAATGCTTAGGAGAAACATAGATAAGTTCTGACATGATGAATTACACAAACTTATAATAGGCCTGAGAGGAACGTCTGGCTTATGAATTTTGGGAAGACCATAAATATGTGATGGTTTACTTTTGTGTAATGTAAGTTTTCTTTTGACTTCCTCAGATAGGCTGGGCTGATGTTTCCTGAGAGTCTGATAAACTTTGCACTCAATACTGGGTGTTGCATCTTTTTGCAAGGAATCGTATTTATCAAAGTCAATCAAATGCATGATTGTTGTTCATAACCTGTGGTATTCATGATGACAGTGGCATTGCCTTTGTCTGTTGGAAGGGTCATAATGGTGTTGTCGCCCTTCAGTTTACTGATCCTTTTAAGTTCTTCTCGGGATAGATTCTGCTTGGGTGGCTTTGTTGCAGCTAGAGCTGACCTAACCTCCCAGCAGAATTCTTCCTGTTCTTTTGGCAGTAGTTTATAGATTACATTTTCCACATATGCCACTTCTCCATTTTAGGTACCTTTGAAGGAACAATGTTGATGTTAAGACCCTTTTGTATTGCATATTCTTCAACCTCTGTTAAAGTTCTGTCAGATAGATTGACGACTGTGTTGAGTTTTTGATTTTGAGGTTTGTCAGTGCATACTGTTTTTCAATCAATGTGGACAGTTTCATTTTCTGTATTTCCTTGTGTTTCAGACTGTTTCTGAACCAGGTTTTTTATGGACTGATAGATGCTATTGAAATCTATCGCACTAAGATAGGATTCAATGTCCAGTTGGAGAACAGATATTTCTTTGTTCAGAATGTTTTTTTNTTGAAATCTATCGCACTAAGATAGGATTCAATGTCCAGTTGGAGAACAGATATTTCTTTGTTCAGAATGTTTTTTTTAGTGATAATAAATTGTCTTTTTCAGAAGAGTATGACTAGCTGAGAAAAATTTTTTTCTTCACATTTGCTTTTCACTGATGGTTTTATGATTTTCCTAATTATCTGTCTGTTGTGTTAAAAAAGTTTTTTTTTGTCTTGCTGAGTTCTGTGTGTGTGATTTTTATTTTATTTATTCTCATGGTCAGCAATGGACACAGTCCAATCATACCATCATGATAACAGGAACTCCCAATTGCNCTATTTTATTTATTCTCATGGTCAGCAATGGACACAGTCCAATCATACCATCATGATAACAGGAACTCCCAATTGCCATTAAACTTCAAAGGTAAAATCAATGCCCGGTATGGACCTGGTATGCATATTCAAGTAAGACAACTGGAGAAAAAGATGCTTGACATTCGAGATGCTGCAACCACCTCACTTTATTTTGTTAATGCAGGGAAAATAATATCTTACCTAATGGCCTATCCATAAAACCACATGTGAAAAGCAAACATGCGGAAAAAATCATTCTCTCAGCTTGTCACGCTCTTCTAAAAGAGAAAATTTCTTATCATTCACAAAAAAACAATTCTGAACAATGAAATATCTGCTCTCGAACTGGACGTTGAATCCAATCTTAGCACAATAGATTGCAGTAGCATCTATCAGTCCATAAAAAACCTGGTTCAGAAACACAGTCTGAAACACAAGGAAATACAAAAAAAGAAACTACACATTAATTGAAAAAACAGTATGCACTGGCAAACCTCAAAATCAAAAACTCAACACAGTTGTCAACCTATCAGACAGAACTTTAACAGAGGTTGAAGAATATGCATTGCAAAAGGGTCTTAACTTCAACATTGTTCCTTCAAAGGAACCTAAACGGGAGAAATAGCATCTGTAGAAAATGTAATCTATAAACAACTGTCAAAAGAAAAGGAAGCAGTCCTCTGGAAGGTTAGGTCAGCTCTAGCTGCAGGAAAGTCACCCAAGCAGAAATACTCCCGAGAAGAACTTAAAAGGAAAAATTCTTTATGTACAACACAATCCTCCTCAAATTTCGTACACATTGCCAGTTGAACTATTCCACTCACATCTGTTGTTTCATTACACATAATTGAAAAGAACTTAACTTGATTGACTTTTTCTACCAGTTTCTTTAGTATGATGACATTCAGGGAAGAAATTATTTCATTTTGTAATTGCCAGCTGATATATGTGACATTTGAACCTCCTGTTGAAACAACTGCTTTTGCAGCCGGCAGTGCAGTCGGAATATGTTGTAATGATGTGCAGGTTACTGGACAATGTTGTGGAGTGTACAAGATTATTGAAGGTTCTTGGACAGTCAGTTGAATATTGGGATTTGCTACTTGTTTTCTTGGTGACAGAAAAACTTGACAGGGATTCGAAAAGGCAGTGGTAGCTGTCACTAACAACGGATGAATTACCCACATTTGCACAGCTAACACAGTTCTTGGAACACCGGATGCGTGCCTTGTCTGCAGCTGGGGTAGTGAAGAATAAAAATCAAGTCACAACTACTTCTAGGAACGTACCTAATAGGAGTACCTCAACACTGCATAATGCTGCTCAGATAGATAGATGATGGTTGTGTAAAATGCAAGGACAAACATTTTTTGCATGTGTCCTGAATTTCTTTGTGCATCGGTGGAAGACAGAGACATGTTTGTAAAGGACAGAGGGTTGTGTTTCATTTACCTTGGAGTGGACATGTAATTTAATGGTGCAAATCTTCAAGTTGTAGGTTTTGCCATTGATTTCACCATACCTGACATTTTAGTGAGGACAAAGGAGGTACATCACAATACAGTGTTGAAACACAGGTGGTAACTCATCATGCTGAGGAAGCAACCGTTTCACAAGCATTGTTAGCATCAGCCATTGTGAACATTACTGACAACAAAGGTATGAAAATTCCAGTTCGGGGACTACTTGACTCTGGTTCTGAAGCAAGTTTTGTGACTGAAAGTTGTGTTCAGAAGTTGTGCTTGCAGAAGAAATGCTCTCGGACTACAGTCTTTGATTTAGCATCACAACCAATTGGCCAGTGTGTCAGTGAGGTTCATCTGAACCTCCAACTAACATTTAGCCAATAACCATCATATGCAGTCAAGGCATTGGTCCTTCCAAAGCTAACAGGATTACTTCCCAGGGAGCCAATATGATCAAAGAATCAGTGGCCACATCTTGAAGGATTGTGACTGTACACCCTACATTTGATTCACCAGGAAGAATTGATTTGCTATTAGGGGCTGATATTTACTCATATTTGCTCCATACTGGGCTGGTAGGATCTCCAGTGGCAGTTAAAACTGTGTTTGGATGGGTGCTGTCTGGACCACTGAACACAAGACAGAGATCTGTTCCGACTGTCCTTCACGCACAGAGAGATGTGAACAAAACATTACANCTGGACCACTGAACACAAGACAGAGATCTGTTCCGACTGTCCTTCACGCACAGAGAGATGTGAACAAAACATTACATGTTTTTGGGATTGGAAGAGATCAAACCAATGAATATGTTAACTGAGGAGGAAAATTTGTGTCAGCACCATTTTAACACAATCCATAAAAGGGATGAGACAGGAAAATATGTAGTGAAGTTACTGTTTCAAGATGATCACAGCAAACTTGGAGAATCGTGCAGCTTGGCTATGTCAAGGTTATACAGACTGGAGAGACAGGTGAGGCACCAGCCCTATAAATACCAATTGTATCGTGACTTTATGAATGAATATAGCTCATTGGGTCATATATAGCTGATTCAAGCAGATGAGCCAGAAGTATCAGTCAATGAGGTGTATTACATTCCACGCATGGCAGTAATNATATATAGCTGATTCAAGCAGATGAGCCAGAAGTATCAGTCAATGAGGTGTATTACATTCCACGCATGGCAGTAATGGAGAGTAGCAGCACCACAAAACTCAGGGTGGTATTTGATGCATCAGCAAAGACATCATCAGGAGTATCCGTGAACGATAAGTTACTGGTTGGTCCCAACAGCAGGATGACATATTTCCATTGCTGATACGGTTCAGGGAGCATACAGTTCCCTTGGTAGCAGGTATTGCTAAAATCGAAGAAGAGTCGTTTCCTGTGGCATCATCTGTTGTGCTTAGAGACTCTATGTTGATGACCTTTTGTCAGGGGCAGACAGTGTAACTGAAGCAATTGAGTTGCAGAGGGATCTTAACGAGTTGTTAAAGAAAGGAGGCTTTGAGCTGCAACTGTGGATATCCAGTGCCCCAGAGATTAAGGATGAATTGTCATCTTCCTTGAGACACGCAATGGTACCGTTAAAGTTTGATGACTCGTCAGTCAAGGCATTGGGAGTTGAATGGCATCCATATAGTGAGAAGTTTGCAGTGTCTGAAAGTCCAGCTACTCAGCAACTAACCATGACTAAACGGACTATGCATTCAGAAATTGCTAAATTGTTTGACCCACTAGGCTGGCTGTCACCTGTAACAATTCGAGCAAAACTGCTGCTTNGCATTCAGAAATTGCTAAATTGTTTGACCCACTAGGCTGGCTGTCACCTGTAACAATTCGAGCAAAACTGCTGCTTTATTCCCTCTGGGAATTGCATTTTCAGTGGGATGATCCACTTCCCAAGTCTGTGTGTGACACAGAGGAGCAGTATAACAAGGAACTGTCTATTCTGAAAAGTGTTAAAATAGAGAGNGCATTCAGAAATTGCTAAATTGTTTGACCCACTAGGCTGGCTGTCACCTGTAACAATTCGAGCAAAACTGCTGCTTCATTCCCTCTGGGAATTGCATTTTCAGTGGGATGATCCACATCCCAAGTCTGTGTGTGACACAGAGGAGCAGTATAACAAGGAACTGTCTATTCTGAAAAGTGTTAAAATAGAGAGGCGGATAATTTTGTCAAAGCCAGTTTCAGTGGAACTCGGGTTTTCTGATGCCTCTGAAGCAGCCTATGCTGCAGTGGTGTATTTGTGATCCCATCGTGAAGATGGTACAATACAAGTTAATTTGGTTGCTGAGAAAACAAAGGTGGCACCAGTAAAGCAAGTGTCCTTACCACGGCTGTAATTGTGTGGAGCAGTGCTTCTGACAAAACTACTGAAACCAGTGACGTGATCGCTTACAGTTCAAGTGGAGCGGACATTAGCCTTTACAGATTCGACCATTGTGCTGGCACGGATAGCATCACCACCTAGGCAGTGGAGAAACTTTGTCGCCAACAGGATGTCTGTGAACCAAGACCTTGTCAATCCATACCAGTGGCATCATGTGGATAGTAGTGTAAATCCTGCCGACTGTGTATCACAAGGAGTATCTCCATGAGAGTTTATCACAAGGAGTATCTCCATGAGAGTTGCCTAGTCCATTGCAATGGTCTGGACCAACATGGCTGCAGGTCTTTGAGTTACCAGGTAAGACATTAGGAGATCTTGACAAGCAGCTCATTGTGAGTGAGCAGAGACAAATAGTAACTATAGCCTGTGTCAGAGTTGATACCTCTCTCTTGGACAGATGGTCATCATTGAGTAAACTTCAGAGAGTGACTGCTTTGTGTAAAATTTTGCAAAAATGGCAGAACGACATGTGGAAGGAATAAATCATCCTCTCTGTCTGTAGATGAACTTTATTGAACACTGTTCCATTCGGGGATAATTTTACAAGAAGAGAGCTTTTCATCAGTAATACAGTGCTTCAAGGAAGGTAAGCCAGTGCCCAGAAAAAGCTGCATCGCTAGTCTCTGTCCATTTTTGGATGATGATGGGGTGCTCAGGGTAGGCGGTCGCCTGACCAGAGCCCACATTCCAGAAGAACAGAAGCACCCAGCCCTACTCCCAAAACATAGTAAACTTGTTGAGCTAATTGTATAGGAGACTCATGTAACTAATCGTCATGCAGGTCCACAGTTAGTTCAAGCAATTGTTCAGCAAAGATTCTGGATACTTGGGGCCAGAAACACCATCAGACAAATTGTCAAGAACTGTGTGAGGTGCCATTGTCATCGAGCAAAATCAGCAGAGTAACTAATGGGTGATCTTCCAGCTGCTAGGGTATGCCCTGCTTGTCCCTTTCTACATTATGGAGTAGACTGTGCAGAACCGCTCCAGTGTTGCAACTGTAAGGGTAGAGGTAATGTCAGATACAAGTGCTATATCACACTTTTTGTATGCTTTGCAACCAAAGCAGTACATTTGGAATTGGTGAGTGACTTATCAACATCTGCCTTTATCACAATACTAAAATGGTTTGTATCACGTTGTGGCAAGCCCAGTGATATGTATAGTGACTGTGGAGCAACTTTTGTAGGTGCTGCTAGGGAACTGAAAGAGTTGTTTGTGTTGGTGAACACAGAAGATCATCAGCTGCCAGTGGGTCAACATTTGCCAGAACAAGGCATTTTGTGGCATTTTAACTCGCCAGTAGCACTCCATCAAAGAGGGCTGTGGGAAACCGGAGTTAAAAGTATGAAGTACCACTTGCATCGTGTTATTTGCAGCAACATCCTGACATTCAAAGAAATGTACTTGGTACTGACATTAGTTAAAGCATGTCTCAATTCATGACCACTTACTACATTCTCCAATGATCACAGTGATTTAAGTGGGGTTACTCCAACACATTTTCTGATTAGAGACAACTTACTGGCAGTATCTGAACGTGAAGCACAAGGGTTTAACCATGTATCCAGGTGGCAGCTGGAACTACTGTTGGTGCAGCACTTCCGGCAACGTTGGTCGGCATGAGTACCTCTCCAGACTTCAGAATCGACAAAAATGGTGGGTGAGAGACTCAAATTTGCAGGTGAGCGACCTCGTGATCATGAAAGATGAGAAATTGCCAGCACAATAGGGGAAGTTTGACTGCATCACCGACACATTTCCTGTTGAAGATGTTTTTGTGCGGACAGTGCGGGTGAAAACTGCTACAGGTTATCTAAAAAGTCCAGTGACTAGAGCTGCACCTTTGCCATTCCAAGCATGACTGAACTAAAGGTGTATAGAAATTGTAAATTGTTGTTGATGTAGTGTAGATAATTTCGGTACGACAGGTTGGTGATTTGACTGAGTGGAAAGTATTGTTAATCATAACAAGTTGGGCAGAATGTTTCATCGAATGTTTTTGATGTGAATTGTAATTTGTCATAGAGAGAAACTGTATTGGATGGGGTTTGTTGTTTTTTGCTATATCATACTAGTATTCAACATGGCTTCATGTCGATTTAAGGACGCTTGTCTTTGTGTGCTAATTTTGTAAATGTCAACCTTTAGTATAGGCCTAATGCATTTCTCAACCACATTTAATTGACAGAACAGTAAGTTTTTCATTCTTCTTTCAATATGGTTGCACTGTCTATTTCTTGAATAAGTTTTCTAGGAGGTCCTACTTTTTCCCCACAGTTGTAAAATGGTTTTGCTATTAACGGGTTTTGATTGTCCTTGTTTTATCTTTCTTGACAATTGGTACATCTGCTTTAGATGGTTGTAGTACATGAGTCCTGTAACTTGTTAGACAACAATACAATTAACACGGTGTAAGGTGCCTACTCCAGAGTGTTCTCTCCAAACGATCAATATTATCAAATGCTAAAACAGTATCTACATGTGGCACAACATTTTTCGGAAGAGCTATTGCATCTGTTGCCACTAAAGCACGTTTCAGGAGACATAGCAACGTATCAATCTCTTCTATCTGTGTGTAGGATACACCATGTCCTAGCCTGTTCAGAATTCCAATTAATTCAACATATCCTGATAGACACTTCACTGCAAATGGCAGTATTATATGCTAGGGGAAGGGGGGGGGGTTGTATCTGCCTCTACTAATGCCATAGATTAGATCTTGAGAAATAGATAGAAATAATCAAGAATTTTGTTACTCCACTCCCTTCTGAACCATCACCCACCAACAAACTTTGAAGTAACAAATTAAGTAGAGTCTGTATTTGTACATTCTCAAGTTCACATAAGGGGGCCACTGTGGCTGAGCTGTTGGCCTGCTCGTCTCTCACCAAGGCAAACTGGGTTCAATCCTCGGCCGGGTCACTCCCGGATTTTCGCATGTGGGAATTGTGCCGGATGATGCCGCTGGTCGGCTGGTTTTCTCGGGGATCTCCCATTACCCCCGCCCTTTTATTCCAGTGTTGCTCCATACTCACCTCAATCATCCTCATTGGCTCTCAAGACCTCGTTGTTAAGAGCCGCCCAAATCTCTTCACTCACTCACTCACTCACTCACTCACTCAGTCACTCATTCACTCAAGTTCACGTAGATCCGGTGGCCAAGTCTACTTTTTCAGTTCTTTTCGTACAGAATTCCCAACACTTATAGCACACACTTCTTAATACATCCTGTGACGTCTGAATTTTAATTACAAGTTACTTCAAGTTTTTTTTTAATTCATAGTTCTCAATTACAAATTCATCCCGAAACAAATTATCAAGATAAATTATTACTCTCTTGCTTGATGTTTGAACCTATCTACAGCACTTCCAAATTCGTTAGTGATTTTTCTTCATATGTGTTTCTTTGTTGATGGCTTGATATCTGTTAGCCCTAAATATGTCATTCACCCTTCAATAAGTTTAGTGAATTGTGCCAATTCGAAAATCTTATATCATTTTCAGTTCTGATAAATTCCCTAGACATTGATTGCTATCATATAAATTCTCGATGTACACACAAAACATTTATGACATATCTCAGGGACTAATCATCTAATTCTCACCAAATTTTTCACCCAAGTTATGCTACAGTGGGCCATGTAAACTTTCATAATTTAATGAGGTCAGACATTTTATTTTCCAAAATGGTGAAATATAAATAATTTTGGTAACTTTATCATATCTATTAATTAATTAGAAAAATTTCAACCAAATTTTTTATTCTAACAGCATCTATTAAAAGCATTTTAGATATGTGTATACATAGCCTGTTTTAGGTCGTTTATTTAAGGTAGCATCAAATGAGAAACTAAAGCTTTTATGTAATATCTCAGGAACCAGTCAATCTATTTCCACCAAATTTTGCACACGTGTAGTGCCACAGTAGGCCATGTAAACTTATGCGATTTATATTACTGNTCTAACAGCATCTATTAAAAGCATTTTAGATATGTGTATACATAGCCTGTTTTAGGTCGTTTATTTAAGGTAGCATCGAATGAGAAACTAAAGCTTTTATGTAATATCTCAGGAACCAGTCAATCTATTTCCACCAAATTTTGCACACGTGTAGTGCCACAGTAGGCCATGTAAACTTATGCGATTTATATTACTCAAAAACTTGTTTTTAAAATGGTGTCACCCTGTAAATATTTGAAGTTGGTAAACTCAGTCTACCAGAACTTTATTCTGATTACTACCATAGTTGATGTTCGTAATACTACCTTCATAACGTATTTAATTGCACACCAGCTTACGGTACAAGATATTTTGTGTGTGAGTCTCAGGTAAGACACATGTGTATTTGTAATTAACTCACTAGTAATACATCTGTTTCTGGTTGTACCTCTAATGATATTGCTATCAACGTGGCATCAAGACCCACATATCATCTTACCTTTTAAGAACTCCATCAACCTCCAATTTCATATGCTCAGTACAAGTCAGCATATTTTTGCCTTCAAGAGCAAGAATGTCCAACACACAATTATGTATGTTTTAGGAAGTTCATTATTGTCAGGTTGACACTGGAACTTATATCATGTCAGCGCATTCTGGTTTGTTTTTTGTTCAAGATGGCCACCTTAGTTGGCATGGTTGACATTATATAAACAGTTGTTATCAAGGCATGGCACATTTTCTTATTCATGATTCATGAGCCCAACGAGGTTATGGGCCCAGATATGTCAATAATAACAGTACAAGTGTTACAGTAGTTATCAGATCATGGACACTAATAGTAACATTTTGTTTTGCCGAAATAAATGGTGCAGGCAACATGATGACATCAGCTTTGTTGTTCATTGAAAAATTAAAGAGCCGTGAAAATTATTTGTCATGGATGTTCCACATAAAAGCTCTACTATAATTATACAACCAGTGGAATGTTGTTCAAGGCCTAGTGAAACCCGAAGATGCTCAAGACAAGGATAATAAGGCACTGTCAAAGATTTCGTTGTTAATTGAGTCTGACCTTATACTCAATTTTGAGAAATGCAAGACAGCTAAAGAAGCATTGCTTACCATTCAAAAGTTTTTGAAGAGACAAATATCACAAGATGGGTCTGATTATTGTTGCAGCTTATTTTAACATGTCTGGATGACTGTGGCTCAATTGAAGAACCTGTGAACAAAATCATGTTTACAGCGCAACAACTTTGTGAGGTAAACTTTGAACTTAGTGATGAGTGGATTGTGACACTATTGTTTGCAGGTCTTCCCAAAGAATATGGGTCAATGATCATGGGTTTAGAAAGTTCAGGAATACCAATCACCACTGATGCCAACATGGTAAAGTTTTTACAGGATGTAAAGTTGACCGCTGTGCGTGCTGCTAATATTGAGTTAGCGCTCTACACAAAAGGTGCAACATTCAGTAACATAAGCAACAAGAAAATGCCTTACAAACATAAGCAACTTCCCAGATGTCACAACTGTGATAAGCAAGGCATTTTGCAACAAATTGTCAAGCTAAAAGTAAAAAGATTACCAAAACTTAAAATAAAGGTATGAACAGTAAAAATACACACTTGTTTTGTGCTTGTTTGGCCTCTAGTGAAAATGAGTCTGTTTGGTATTTAGACTCATGTGCATCTATGCACTTGTAGTTCAGTCAAATAGGTATTCTATCTCGGAATAAAAGTTAGAAAGCTGAAAATTTGCATTAATATTTGTTTTGACATTCTAAAAGTTATCTCAAAAGTCTCATAGAACCTCGACTTTTGAGCTAACTTTTAGAATGTCAAAACAAAGATTTATGCAAATTTTCAGCTTTCTAACTTTCAGTTTAAAGTTTACCCCTTTTTTCACCTTATTTGACTATACAATTGACAAAAAATTAACTTGACTGTGCAACTGTACCTCAAACAGCAGTAGAAATAGTCACTGCAAATAATCAGTCTCTCAAAACAGAAACTGTGGGGAATGTTGAAATGAAGTCATCAGTAGGTGAAAAAGTAATTAGTGTCACAGCCCACAATGTTTATTATGTATCTGACATAATTGCAAACTTACTTTCTGTAAGTAGAATTACTTGCAAAGGCAGTACTGTTTTATTTATAGCAAATGTGGGACAATAATCAATAGTGAAGGTGAGGTTATTGGAACTGCTGTTCAAAACAATAGTATATATCAGTTGAAGGCATCTAATCTAAATAAAGAACTGTGCATTGGTTACTGAAAAGGATGTGTCCCTCTGGCATCGTAAACTTGCACATTTGAATAAAAATATGTTATTAAAACTCTGGTGGTAGGTACGGAGAATGTGAGTGTTAACAATGACCCTTGTGAAATTTGTGCTTTGAAAATGCATGCAAGATTCCCCTTCAAGAGCAGTAGATTCAGAGTGACAGAACCCCTTTGAATTAATTCATACTGATGTTTGTGGGCCAATGTAGACAGAATTGCATGGAGGCAAGAAATATTTCTTGACATTTATTGATGATTTTTCTCGTTACATGTTTGTTTATTTTTTGAAGAGGAAAGATGAGGTTTGAAAGTTACTGAAGGAATTTTGTTTTATAGCTGAAACTCAAACTAGCAAAAAACTGAAATCTTTACGATCAGATAATGGAACTGAATACACTGACCATGGTATTCAAGAATATCTGAAAACAAAAGGTATCAGACATCAAAGAACTTTTAAATATACGCCACAACAAAATGGTGTAGCAGAACATAATGAAGGAGTATAACTCAGAAAGCAATATGCATGCGTCAAGAAGCAAGCTTATCCAAACTTTATTGGGCAGAAGCAGTTACTACAATAGTGTATTTGCACAATAGGTGTCCTACAAAGGCAGTCAAAGATAAGATACCATTTGAAGCCTGGTTCCATAAGAAGCCTAATCTAAAACACAACAGGATTTTTGACAGCAAAGTTATGGTACAAGTAACAACACAAGGAATAGGATCTTAAATAAAAAAAGAAGCGTTTTGTTGGCTAATGGGATGACACAAATGGCTACCGTTTAATTGACCTCATTTTGAAGAAGGTAACCATCAGCAAGGATGTAATTTTTCTGGAATATAAAATGTTATAAAAATCATTGGATCGTGAAGCAAGCCAAACTCATTTCTCCTTGAAGGATGATGATGAAAAACCTGTAGTGGTGAAAGTTCAAGATGAAGCAGGAGCAGCTTGTGAAGAACGAAAGATGGGAGAGGCGTGTGACATTTTGGATGGTGAAGATTTCCTAGAGTTCAAAAACATGGCAAAGGAAGATGAAGTACAGCAACCAGAACCTGTAAGATGATCAACTCGAGTACCTAAGCTGCACAATGACCCAGATTTCATTGCTTACCATGAGGCTAAAAATAATGAACCATTAACTCTAGCAAAAGCAATAGGAATCCTACAAGCATCCAAATGGAAGGAAGCAATGATGGAAGAATTGTCATCTTTCATCAGAAATTACACCTTTGAATGGGCTGATCTACCAAGAGGTAAAAGCGCTTTGAAAACAAAATGGGTGTACAAGGTTAAGAATCGTGTTGATAACTATGAACAGTACAAGGCTGGATTGGTGGTCAAAGGCTGTGAGTAAAAGCCAGGAACAGATTATGAAGAAACATTTTGACATGTCATGAAATATTCTACATTGAGATTTCTGCTAGTTCTGTCAGTAAAAAAGATCTAGAGACAACACACATGGATGTCAAGACAGCCTATCCCTATGGTTATTTAGTGGGGAAGATTTATGTACAGCCTCATAACAAATGACTGAGAAACCATCTGGCAAAGTATGGCAATTAAAAAAGGCAATATATACTGTAGAGCCAAAAAAAACTGGTATAGGCATTTGTATGCAAATAACAGAGGTATGGAACCAATCAGAGTAACGTGATACGGTCGGCAGCTAGATTCGTTACTGCTGCTACAATAGCAGGTTATCAAGATTTAAGTGAGTTTGAACGCTATAGTCGGCACATGACAGATGGAGCATAGCATCTCCGAGGTAGTGATAAAATTTGGATTTTTGAATACGACCATTTCACGAGTGTACCATGAATATAGGGAATCCGGTAAAACATCAAATCTTCGATATTGCTGCGGCCGAAAAAAGATTGTGAACAAACGGGACAATCAACAAATGACGAGAATCATTAAACGTGACAGACGTGCAACCCTTTCTCAAATTGGCGCAGATTTCAACGCTGGGGCATCAACAAGGGCCAGTGTGCGAACTATTCAACAGACCATAATTTATATGGGCTTTCGGAGCCGAAGGCCCACTCATGTACCGTTGTTGACTGTATGACACAAAGCTTTACGCCTTGCCTGGGCCCGCCAACACCGCCATTGGACTGTTGATGACTGGAAACATGTTGCCTGGTCTGATGAGTCTCGTTTCCAATTTTATCGGGTGGATGGACGTGTACGGGTGTGGAGACATCCTCATGAATCCATGGTCCCTACATGTCAACAGGGGACTGTTCAAGCTGGTGCAGGCTTGGTCATGGTNTGGACGTGTACGGGTGTGGAGACATCCTCATGAATCCATGGACCCTACATGTCAACAGGGGACTGTTCAAGCTGGTGCAGGCTTGGTCATGGTATGGGGCGTGTGCAGTTGGCGTGAAATGGGACCCCTGATACGTCTATAAATGACTTTGACAGGTGACAGATACGTAAGCATCCTGTCCGATCACTTGCACCCATTCATGTCCATTGTGCATTCCGACAGACGTGGACAATTCCACACCCCACACGTCGAGAGTTGCTACAGAGTGGCTCCAGGAACACTCTTCTGACTTAAGACACTTCCGACATGAACATTATTGAACATATCTGGGATGCCTTGCAACGTGCTGTTCAGAAGAGATCTGCACCGCCTCGCACTCCTATGGATTTGTGGACTGCCCTGCAGGATTCATGGTGTAAATTGCCTCCTGCATACCTTCAGACATTAGTTGAGTCCATGCCACGTCGTCTTGCGGCACTTCTGCGTGCTCGCGGGAGCCCTACACGATATTAGGCAGGTATACCAGTTTTTTTTGGCTCTTCAGTGTATGTCCTGAAACAAAGTAAGAGATGTTAGAATATGTGCATCAGTGAAGTAGTCATTGATTTAGGGTGCTGGTTCAGTCAAAAGCTGATCCATGTTTGTACTTCACTGAAAACGAGATCACCATTATTGCCATATATGTGGACGATGTGTTTATATTCATTAATGAACCCAAATTGAAGAAACTTGTGCAAGGAAAGTTTGAGAGAGAATTCCACATGAAGGATCTTGGCCCTCTCAAGAACTGTCTAGGAAAGGAAGTCACAAGGGATCAGACCACGGGGAAGCTGTGGATTGACCAGTCACAGTACATTAAGAATATGCTGGACAAGTTTGAAATGACAGACTGCCAACCTATCTTGACCCTAATAGAAGTTGGTGTGAAGCTGCAAGAGTCATTTAATGAAGAAATGTGTGGTGAGACAGTGCCTTTTCAACAAGCTGTAGGTAATTATATATGTCGCAAACTTTTAAGACCAGACATTTTGTATGCAGTAAATTGCATAAGTACATATAACAACTATCCTTAATTATGCCATTGGGTTGCTGTTAAGAGAATATTATGATATCTCAAAGGTACCATGCATCTAAAATTAAAGTTTAATAAACAGAGCAGTGCACATTTGGAAACATTCAGTGATGCATATTGGGGCAATGAAACCAATAGTTAGCACTCAGTATCTGGTATTGGTCGCAAACTTATGGATGCTCTTATTTCTTGCCATAGTAAAAACAGAGAACTGTTCCATTAAGCACTGTTGAGGCAGAGCATATGGCCTTCAGCTGTGCAGTGCCGGTGATGATGTGGTTCAGATCTCTGTTCAAAGTATTGGACCCTATTATAGATGTTAAACCTTCTGTCGTGTATTGTGACAATCAAGGAACAATTTACATTGCAAAGAATGATGTAACAAGTTAAAGGTCTAAACTTATAGACATTCTACATCACTTTGTCAGAGCAAAAATTCAAAGCAGGGAAATTGTATTATACTATTTGCCTACTGAGAAAATGACCTCAGCTGTACCGACCAAACCTTTATCTAAATTTAACCATGACAATTGTGTACAATCTTTGGGTTTTGTATAATGTAATTGTTAGCTATAATATTTTT
Source organism: Clitarchus hookeri (assembly GCA_002778355.1). Classification (NCBI taxonomy): domain Eukaryota; kingdom Metazoa; phylum Arthropoda; class Insecta; order Phasmatodea; family Phasmatidae; genus Clitarchus; species Clitarchus hookeri. The sequence goes on along the minus strand of NQII01000848.1, from coordinate 431,909 downwards.
TACAGTGATTTATGTTATAGTAATCAAAGTTTTATTAATTTACCCTTAGATTAATATTGATGTTGAAGTAAGACATGTGAGACAATAATTAAAGTTAAGGTGTTCTAGGAAGTTAAGTATTGTCTGGTTGGCACAATAACTTGTGTCAATGCATTCTGTTTCTTTTTGTTCAAGATGGCCATTCTAGTTGGCATGGTTGGCATTATTAAAACAGCTGTTATCAAGGCATAACATGTTTTTTTAACCACAATTCATGAGCCCAATGAACGTAAAACTGTGAAATAAAAAAACTGTCAAATGCCATCAATGTGAAACCATTAATTACAAAGTTACTGTTTGCACAAAGTTATGTCTCAGTCAGTAGTGATAGGTAGGCATTTGAAATACTTGTACAGTAGAGCACCTCTTAACCGGAATTCCCTCGAACGGAACTCCCCTTATCCGGAACTAATTTTCCAAAAAAATTCAAACGTCACAAAGTTGTGCCATAACTTTCCCGTGCTCGCAAGAGGTCTTTCGTTGCTCACACCAGACTGTACATGCCCAATAGCTGGTAAACAAGCTGCATGATGAAGAGACAGCTGGCCCAAGTGGCACAGCTACAGCTACGCTGCATAATGACACAAGTGACAGTGACTAATGGCAATGTGCAACACATGCCGTAGGTTTAACTGATGTGACTACCAGAATTTAGTGTTCTAACGTGTCAGTGTACATGTACCGTATTTTGGCGTGTATAGACAGCACCAGAAGTTTTTGATGAAAGATTAGGGATAATTCATATTTCAAGCATAGGCCGCACTGAATTTTTGTATTCCCGTAAATATTGCCGGGCCTCATTGTGCTAGTGTGACAACAGCAAACTATGGCAACGTCAAACTAATAAATTTGCTGTTGAATGTTATCGTTGCCGCACCGCTGGGTCTCCGCCTGCTAAAAAGTCGCAACAGCGCAGTATTCCACGTAAATAAAACTTTTGTATTTATGTTGAAATGCTTCAACACTGCGTTTCAATTGCAGAACACGTGCGCCGTGCGTAGCCTGCCAGCTCGGCCGGCTGTTGCCAGGCAGGTAATGGTATAGTGCATGTGTACGTGCGGCGTCACACACACACAGCTGCTGCTTGCTGTCTCGTTCGACCAGAGAGAGAGAGAGACAGACAGCGTGACAAACAAAAATTATGAAGAAGGTGGGAGAAAGAAAATAAAGGGAGCGAGTAAGCTTGCTTGGTGCTGGGCGGCTGCGGTTGCGGCCTTGGGAAGGGGGTCGTGGTGGTGGAAAGGCAGGACGCCAAGCGAGAAGGTGAAAGAAAAAAGAGAAAGGAAACGCGCAAGCTGGATGTTGGTTGGAGGTGATACAAAGCAGAACAGTCGAGGACAGCCAGGCTAATAAAGTATGGTGCGACCCATACGCGTTTAAACACAAGTGATGTGCTATTAATTTCTTATTATTTTTTTTTTACTTCCTTAGAAACTAAGTTAAAACATTAAAGCGTATTGTTTGTTGGCAAATTTCTGAACATAGTTAAGGGGGAAAAAATTTTTTATGCCAATATCTCGTAAATAAGCTTCACCCCACTTTGTCATTTTTTTGTAATAATGTGCAGCCTATATATGCATAAATACGGTACTTTGTGAACTTGGTCTATAATACGTCAGCCCTGCTATGTATGTTGTGCCGACGTGCCATGCAGTAAGGGAAAAGACTGTCAACGGAACTGACTATACTTAGGGAAGTTTTATCAGATGCACATCAACACAAACAGTAACATGATATCCAGATCTCGCTTACTCAGGCAGACATGCATGTGGAGAGATAAGAAACCCCGCTAGAAGGTTGAGAATGAAGGTCATTAACACAACGCCGGGAGTTTTATGACTCACATTTCATAAACAGTACGTAGTGTTTTTTTAAAATGGTTTTGTAACTTTAAGGATAAAACTAATAATTTACACTCATTGATTTCTTAAGTTAAAATTATGTGCCACATGTACATCAGTTCAGACTAAAAATGTGTTATTTTTCACACTATCCCACCCTCATTTCCCAAACTGGAATTTTCCCACAACCGGAATAGCCCTTCCCCCGACGATTCCGGTTGAGGGGTGCACTACTGTACTTTATTTATTTAATGAAAAGTTCAATTTATGCCAAATTTGTGGTTGTTTTAATATTGCAGTGCTTCAGTTACTGGTATTTTTGTTTGGGTGATTGAACTCCTCAGAAAACCAGAAAAAAATATACATGCATAGTTTACAAACATAATGTAAACATGTTTAGAAAACAATATTAAAATTTAAACTTTTATAATAGTGTTACTACACTTATTAACTCCTTTTAGAAAGAGATAACGTAAGATAAAAAGTTACCTAGGAGTAAAATGTTCATGATCACTGAAAGGTAAAAAAATTTTAACTAAGAAACATATCCAGAGATTTTGTGAGTAGTTAATCTAAGAGTTTTTCTGTTGTGTGCATATGTGCAATAAAAGTTTTGATATAATAATGGCTAAGAAGTATAAATGTAACAAACTTGCATTTTAAGTGAAACTAAAATGAATAGGTGAAGTGGATAAAAGAAATAAAACCAAAACTGAAACTGTTAAAGATATGATATTTCACTGTAGTGATTAACAGTATGCATATAATAAAATTGCAGGAAAATTTTTGCTATCATTATACACAATGAGCTAAGAAAGGACTGTGTAAACATGAAATCCAAGAAATGATAGTGAACCTATTACAATGGTATCACAAAATGTTTATAGTAGACATGTCAATTTCTTGACATTTGGTCCAGCAAAAGCAACCTACCTAGTAGTATGGTTAGGAATTTTCAGGTGTAAATTTAGCAATGCCTGACTGTAACAATTTACAGATAGCTCTCATATTTTTGCTATAATTGTGTACGTAAATGTAACAGCAAGTGTTAAGTTGATCAGTAGAGTCGACATATTATTTTTACATGGCATAAGGAAGTGATTTGTACATCTTTTTAGCAAACAGGACTTTGTATCAAAAGGGAGAAAAGTGTTTTGGAGTATTAGAAAGGGCTTATTAATGTCCTCCGTTGTTATGCCTGAAGGCTTATCAGGCAATGGCTTACAAACTAACTTATGACCTAACATACAATAACACCCATGCCTTACCTGGAATTCAAACCCAGAACCTGCCACACTGGAGACTGGTGATGCACCAACCGACTACGCCACCGGAGGTTGGCTTGTGTCATGTTGGAAACAGTATACAATATGTACGGCTTTTTTTTTTAGCTGAAACCAAAGTGGTAAAATGAAATTATATCCCCTCCTGGGTAAGTTTCAGAAGCTCAAATGCTATTTAAAAAAAACTGTATTAAGA
>NQII01000848.1:396603-428472 GCA_002778355.1 Clitarchus hookeri | reverse complement strand
GGGGGGGGGGTGAATCATGGTTATTAAAATATTTGCAAACTACTTAGTATAAATATTTTATAATATGGTATAAAATCTTAAATTTTTTAGAAAAAAGTTTTATTAGTACAAACATTTTGCAAGTGTTAAAACTATGGTACCTCAGATTTGCAATAATGAGGTTTCACTGTAGAGATAATGTACAAGAGTTTCTTGACTGCGGCTTTTATATCAGTTTTAAGTTTAATGTTAAGCTGTCCCAATGTTCACAGTTGGCATTATAACATGAATAATGACTGAAGTAGAAACATTAGAAAAGGTTAGTAAGAACCAACTTGAAATAATTAGAAGCCTTCATTCTAAATCACTTATTGAGACACTTACAATCCTGAGGAACCAAAGGGTAAAGTGGTCTGTGTAACCTCTCGTTTACAATTTGAAAACAAACCTCAGATCTTTAAAAATACCTGATATAAATAAATGTCTTATCCCCTTCACAGGTTAGTCATTCTCTGTGATAATGATTACTTACCCTTGAACATGTTAATAGCTACTTTTAGAAGATCTTTTCAGAAACAGAATGAGCCCCTTTTTAGATGAACTCGTCTATAAAAATGTTGATCATGAAGATCCAAACTATTGGATGGCACTTGAGGACTTATGCACAAAGACTAATGGTTTCATTGTGGCATATAAAAATTTCAGGTAGTTTTGGTAAGAAGCTGCCCTAATTACATTGTCATGGCTGCAAGCGTGGCTGATAACAAATGTAGGATATGCCTTGAACTTCTCCAAGACAATCCAGTATATCACTGAAGGATGTGCAAACAATGTATCTCACGAACTGAAGACGTGTATCACCAACTTTTGTAGATAAATTTTTTTACTTTAAACAGGCACAGATTGGAATAGGACAGTGCATACTGGTAAAATCCTGTCAAAATCAACTATATATTCTTGGTTACAGAGACTTAGAAGAACTTTTTCTTTATCAGTAATATCTCTATCTCCTTCAACATCTAAGAAACTTCAAAATAAATAAGCAAAGTATGCTGACCAAACTTATAACACAACACTGGACATAAGATAGTGTCATCATCATCATCCAAATGAAAATACCTATCACCAGCCTTGTACACCATTTCCTTGTTAAGAATTTAATTACACTGTCATCCTTTTAATCATCGTCATGTAGTAATCATTAAAAGTTAACACACACCACATTATCTGCTAGTTTTAAACATAAAGAAGAATACATACATATTCAGGTTTCATTTATACCCATGGTATGATATTGCCGAGAGAAGCAATGTTCATTGGGACTATATAAGCTTCTCAACCATATAGTACTGCCCCCAAGTGAACAAGTGCAACAATATACTCTATTTAAGTGTGCATAAATATTGTTCTTGGTATTCTGCCAAGAAAATTCATGCAACGTTTGAAAAAAAAAGTCCATATGAAACAGCATAATCTTAACAAGACCAACAGTTATTTTAATTCCTATCCTAGCTCCTGCCCTACCCCATCTCAATCCTGGCTGGATGTGGGAACAAATAAAAAACATTCTAGAAGACCATCAGTACACTCTACATGATGACAATGACGATGATGGTGATGGCGACTGCGAGGACTACGACAATCAAGATCAAACATAATTAACACTATCCAACATTCATATTCATGAACACTTGAGGAAATACCTTACTGGTCCATTGGGCAGTATTAGGACATCTCTGTACCTAAATTCTCAAAGGGCTTAAATATTATAATTGAAGGTACTCTTTTAATTACAAAATTGCAAATTATAAAATCAAATTATATTATAAGAATGTTTTACTATTTATAATGACTACTATTGAAGTACAAAAAAAAATATTATAAAATTTAATTCAAATTTTTTTTATTAATTAAAAAAAACCTTTTTGCAGACCAACCAATATCGATAAAAGCAACCACACCAACTTGTTGAAAAACACATACAAAAAAATAGACACATTATAAAAATTACACAAAAACATTGACAACTGACTATAGACAATTAAATTCATGCTATGGCATTATACTTTGACAAAGGATAAATAATACAGCTGTATGACAAAACATTAATTCACATTTAGGTACAAATTGTTATTCAGACATTAATTAATTTTCTTTTTACTCCGACACCAGCTATTTTCTTTATATTATTGCTAAGGGCCGCATTGGTTTTGTATTTGCCTACCACCAAGGTGAACCAGGTTCAATTCCCAGCAGGGCCGCTCCTGGATTTTTGCATGTGGGAATCGTGCCGGACGATGCCGCAGGTCGGCGGGTTTTCTTGGGGATCTCTCATTTCCCCTGCCCTTTCATTCTGGCACTGCTCCATACTCACCTCGCTTTACCCTCATCAGCTCTTGAGACCTCGATTTTAAGAGCTACCCAAACCTCTTCACTCACTTTATATTATTGCTAGCTTGACAATGATGATAAATGTTAATATTAGTTTATGTTCTTGTTATCTTGTTTGCAAATTACTTAAATATATGTTTTGGTGAATATTTTCTTTCTGCTAAAGATCGTAAAATACTACATCTAATATGGTCATTACAATCCTTCATGTGGATTATTTGGCCTTAATTGAGCACAAGCAATTTTACTTATTCTCTATCTTTGAATTTGAACTGGAAGACAATTTTTATCTTTTACTTCAATACAATCAATAATAGGTAATTAACTATTTGTGAAACCATGTATATAATTAAATGAAGTGTTATTTGTATTATATCTTTGAATAATAATTCTGAAAAGTTTTTTTTTTTTTTTTCCCCAATCACTTTGATTATATATAACAGAATTTCAAACTGCCGGTCACCGATTTGATTTATAACTAACTTATACTTTATATAATACTAACTANGTGAAACCATGTATATAATTAAATGAAGTGTTATTTGTATTATATCTTTGAATAATAATTCTGAAAAGTTTTTTTTTCTCCCCAATCACTTTGATTATATATAACAGAATTTCAAACTGCCGGTCACCGATTTGATTTATAACTAACTTATACTTTATATAATACTAACTAGGTACATAATCAGATATTGATGCTTAAAGTTTGGTTTTGAGTTTGGTTTATCTTATTGTGTTTTATATAGTTGAAAATAGTGTATTTTGTTGGTAATATATTTGGTTTTGCCTGTGGAAGTTTTACTATATTTCTAAATTTAGTGCCATGGCATTGTTAGTATAACTGCCATATAATTTAACAAATTCTACAAACTGAGTTTTATTTTTCTTTATATTTAAATATCATCTACACTAGATACTTTTTATTTTATTTTAGTTTGATTTTGATAACGATATTGAACGGAAGAGTGGATCTCCTGATGAAGCATTGAAAGGAGAAGATATTGGATCAACTACTCTTATAATGAAAATTCTTTCAGAGAAATTATAACTGGTTAACTATTTTACGTAATTTGTGTCAATATCAAAAATTGTTAATTTATTTAAGAATATATTATGTTGACTGAAATCGTATGGCTTTCTTGACAAAAGTTGATGGTGTATTTATTTGTCACTGGGACAAATGTTACAATATATTTTATTTATAAATAAAAAAATATTTAGATTGAAAATTATCAGAGAAAATTATGCTGTGTCTGACATGAAATTTTTAACATGAAAATAAATGCACCAGTAAATAATACTTTTTATAGCCCTTCAAAAAACACATTAGTTGTACAAGCCTTAAGGTTGACACTTACTTTTCTAATCTTCAGACATGTGTTGTATGTGTATGCCATTACTGGGGCAAAAATTTTGCTGCAGTCCTTGATTATAAAATTTGGAATTTCATTATGGCCATCATATTTACTGAACGTCACCATTTTTTTTTTTCCATCACTTAACTAGACTGTAGGCAGTTAAATGTCGTGGTAAATTTTAATCTACTTTATTTTCAATATACTTAACCCTTGACTCACTCTTAAATTGAAATTGAATATAGACTTCTGAATTATTGGTTATCATTGCAGTTTCTTACTTTTGGGTTATCATTAATGTTCCTCTCAACTAAAATATTAAAATTTATGTTAATATGTATTATGTGAATATATGTGGTAAATAATTGCAAAATGTGTATACATCTCGTGTTGTTATTACCAGTATTCATTTATTAAATTAATGCACAAATAAGTATTTTTTGGGTAAAAGTTTTGTGGTGGTTTGATATTCTTATAATATTGCTTGTTGGGATTGCTATAAAGTAGCATTTTTGCATGCTTTGCTTGGGTGAGAACAGTATTGACAGTTCTTAATTGCTATGCAAAAAAAGTGTATGCATGCATTCAGAAGAAATAATGCTGTTTTCAAAGAGTAGTTACAATGTAAAGCATGCTGTCACCATTAACATTGGTAAATTTACAACCACAAAAAATGTTACACAATTATAAATATAATTGTAATATTGTGTATTCATGTTTGTAACAAAATTGAGATGTTATAAAAAAATTTATGCTCTAAATGAATTGAACCAAACATCTTTAAGGGTAGGTACCTGTTTTTTAAAGGTTAGTACTTTTTACAGTGCATTTGCTTCTTTATTAGCAAGACTGTTTTATACTACAGGAAAAAATTCTTGATGTATTTTTACTAATGTTGTCAACTTACTGGGCAGTAGTGTAATAAACACATGTGAAACTAGATATTTATTTATAGTGAAATTGAAAAAATATTTATGTAAATAAAAAATATTTTCCTGCTTGTACATGTACCACTATACTTGTTATATAAAACAATAGAGTTCAAGTCACATGTTCCGATTTAACTTTCACTAGCGTTGTTAGTTCATATTTGTCTTATTGTTGTTTCCAGTAGAAATACTACATTGAATTGGTGTGATAATTAATTTAGAGAATAAGTAATTTGAGATTAATTTCATTTGGAGTTTGCAAACAAAAAATTTAATATCTGTATATATTTTCCTTAAGTGTACATATTTTGGAAAAAGGATTATATTTGATGTGTATTCCAAAACATGCAATTTTTTTCTTTATGGTATTTTTTTTCTTTGATTTTTTATCCTTTGGTTTTTTTTATGTATGTTAACATTACCCAACATAGTTTTAATTTTTCACATGATTATTACAGAATTCAGTGCAAAAGAGTCATTTAAAAATGCATGCCATTGTGGGCGAAAATGTAGCAGAGTTCCTGGAAGAAAACAAGGACATACGTGTGTACTTGGAAAAACTTTCAGATGCTGGAAAGAAACTGTTTCTTGTGACAAATAGCCCCTTCCACTTTGTGTGAGTATAATTTATGTTGTCAGTGGACTTACTTGGGCATGCACAGACTTTTGGGTTGAACTATTGAGTTTTGGATTCATCAAAGTGTACAATTACAAAAATATATGTACATGTACATATTTTGATATTCTAAGATGAATGAAATGCGTTTTCTTTAACTTTTTTTGGTGTTAATCAGAAAACATTAAAGTTAATTTAAGTGGAAAATCTACATTCATTGCTTTTTGTAACTTTTTGCTATGCTTAATACACAGTATTATCTGATCTTCAATTGTAGTAAAATGTTTAACACTGCATGTGCAGCTTTTTTGTATGAACACTTTCATCATTTTAAGTAGCTGGTGGTTATTCAAAATGCACAATACAAAATTATAATATTATTCTGTAGCAAGGCCTGCTCTGTAAATACTGGCATACACCTATTGACCATTATATTCAAGTTGCAGGCACTTTTGATTTTTTTGGCAACAACATGACACTACAAGGAAGACTTTTTATAGTTATTTTTTACTTAATGTCTTTGTGTTTTATTTCTTCAGTCAGTCCATATGCAGAACATTACTTATGACTGCTGCTATTTATTCATTGGTATTTCAACACACAATGCTCTGAGGCAAAGAAACAAGCTGTCAGTACTGTACAGTAATAAGTACTTAAAAATTATGATAGCATAGCACATTTTCAGACTTTTCTGTGTCTAATATTTTATTGGTTTTCATATTTGATGGTTGCATATATCCTGTATAACTGCTAAAAAATGAGAAACAGAGTAGCCATAAGTTATGCAGTATTTTATTATGTTTGTGTGTGTGGTGATGTTTACAGTTTTATTATTGTACTGTTATTAATCAAATTAGAATCAGTGTTGATCAATAAACCTTTTTATAGTATGTACCATATTCCTGAGAAAACTTAAAAATTTTACAATATTTTTTTTTACATGAAACAGTGTAGTACATAATTGCGTATTTTCAGCTTTGAAACACTGTGGAGAAACATGAAAATTATGTACCTTAAATTAAATTATAGGCATATTTTTCATATTCTGCCAATTTTTCTCCACTTATTCTAGTTTTCAGAGCACAGGCTGTGACATTTAATAAGAACAACTTGTATTGTTGCACTGTGTAATGTAAATGTGGTATTATTTTTTACATTGTTTTGCAAAACTTTCTACTTCAATGTTTATTCAAAATGGAAAAAAATGTTTTTACATAACTTTACAAATATGCTTTTTTACTTATTTATATTCTACATAAATCATTGCAATGTAAGTACTTTGCTGTGTGTAACTTCCAAAATTTGAATTGGGCAAAAACTCTAAAAATTGTCATATGTGATGAGTGCTAAAAAAAGTAAATCACGTCTGTTGTTTGACCCATTTCTTGTCTCAGAATGAAATACTGTTAAATCACAATATAAATTATTATTATTATTTCCTTTACGATTATCATAATGGTGATTTTATGACACATTTAACTGTTTCAATGTAACAATCTACAATCATTTTCCATTAGATACCAAGTGCACCACTTCTATAAAAATTATGTGCTACAACCAGGTACGTATCCAAGGGGAGGATTCAGGATGTCTGGACCCTTCCCAAAGATGAAAATACTCTTGGATAGGCTGTAAGGAAAAGCAACAATCAGAAATGAAAGTTGCAAGATATACAATTTTGAAAGAACTGTTGTAATACTAATGAAAAGCGGTAGCAGAGTGGTCGCCTTTATGTACATCTGTACACGGTTTTTTGCTTCCATCTAGTATCTGTTGTTATTATTATAATTTACAATTTTAAATCTTGATTTTGGTTTTTAAAATTTATGTCCTCATGTAATGTTTGTCCCTTAGCAGTGGCCACAGAGGAAGTACACCGAAGATATATATCATAGAAATAAAAGCTTGCATTCATTATTGTAGCTAGAATCTTAGTCAAACATGCAGATATTAAATTTAAGGAAAATGTTACCATTTTGATATTTATTTTTGTTAATTGGGGTTAATTTTACATATGAAACATTGAGATTTACCAATGTAATTTAGAGTAAGAAATTTGACTTTTTTTAATTTATAATTTTTGTAGTTTCACTGTTTTATCTCTGTTACAAAGGGACAATAACATCCCACATCCACCCTCCTCTCCTCCATCCTTATTTCACCATGGCTTTGCCCATGCTGACCCTTCCCAAACAGAATTCCTGGCTAGATGCCGTATTATTATAACCTGTTAGTTTGATTTTTCTAAGACATTTGATGCGGTAAACAACAGACATCTGGTTAGTGAACCCAAAGATTTCGATCGAAGCTAATCCCATCTCAGCTTGTTCTGAAGTTATTGAAAGTAAAAATAATTTTCATTCCAAATAAAATGGGGCTGTGGTGGTTAGTGGTTAGACTACTTGCCTCCCACCTAGACAAACCGGGTTAGATTCCTTGCGAGGTCGCTCCCAGATTTTTGCGTTTGGGAATTGTGCTTGATAATGCAGGTGGTCGGTGGGTTTTCTCGGGGATATCCTGTTTACCCCCACCCTTTTATTCCACCGCTGCTCCATACTCACCTTGCTTCATCCTCATCGCCTCTTAAGACCTCAATGTTAAGAGCCACCCAAATCTCTTCACTCACTCACTCACTCCAAATAAAATAATCTTTAGAAGAGGGCAACAAATATGTTCCTTCAGGTAACTAACTGTTTTTAGCTATTATTGTACTAATTTTGTATATCACATAATAATATGATTAGAAATTATTTTTGGAAATATGTGATATATGAAATTGTGACATTTTAAACACTTGTTGAAATGCATCTTGATGTCATGGGTTGGATGCAAGCTATCCTGTTGCCTTCATTACGTTTGCTGTGAAGCACATTTTTACATGTGGATCACCTTCCTGGGCTCAAGGCACGTGCGGCCGTCACACCATGGTGTGCGGGATGAGTCACCATGATCGGACTGCTGTTATGTTGCCTGGCGGGCGGGATGATTGACAGCTACCTAAACTCAGGGCGGCACCGAAACTGCCCCTCCTGGCTAACGGTACCCAAGGGAGGCTAGTGTGATGTCACAAGATCAGCCCTCTCGAGCCAGTGGCTCAAGCCAAGCAGGGGATAGTGGGCAGTTTGAAACATGATAGCAAGTTCTTCTTTATTGCTAAGCAACGTGGTATGCATTTCTCCCATATTGCTTAGCAATGTGGTGTGATTTTTTACAGTCTAAAGTTTAAGTTTCCTTTCGTTTTCTATCCTTGTTTGTTTACAATATTTTTAAAAGCTATTTCTGTATGTATTGTACTTTGAATATGTTTTGCAATGTTTGCCTTTTTGCAAGATATGTTCATCTAGTTAGTTAAGAAATTGATGTTTATGTTTATTTAGTGCCGCGTTTCTGTAAAAAAAAATTTCTGCAGCAGTGTTTAATACGATCATGTCTGAATTGTAAAACCTAAACACAGTAAATATGCTGGGGTGTGCAGCACAAAATTTGTAAGAACATCAGTGAAAAAACCTGTTCAGAAGTTAGTTACCATACATTCCTGAAATATGCAAAATTAAGTAAAGCTTGGAAATTTGCATGTATGAGAGAATATGAATTCAACAAAACAGTAGCCGGGGTTTGCTTTGTGTATTTTGCGCCTGATGATTTTCTTAGAAACTTGCAAGCCAAACTTACAGGATATGACAGACGAAGATATCTTTAACCGAATGTTGTTCCTCATTCAAATCTTCCACGCAAAATGGAAGAAGTGTCATTAGTTAGGGGTGATAGGCTTAAAAAGCAGAACATAGTACAAAAAATTGCCGAGGAAATTACTGACTACACTAAATAACTTAATAAATCGTATGGTTCAGCAGAATGCCTTGGAACAAAAAGAGTTTCCTGGAGATTCCAACACCTATTTGAGACAAATGTATGTTACATAAAGTGGGTAGCACAGAAACCAAAAAACTCCAAGGAGAAATTTTGTTTCTAAAAATTTAAGTTAGTGCTCTTCTGGAAGAATTAAAGTACAGAGATGCAGAAGGAAAGAAAATGAAAACTAGATGTACACAATTAAAACAAGAGTTAAGGCATTTAAAAGTTAAACACAAATATTGTCCTAAAGCAACTAAGAAAAAAGATCATAATATTTTGGGAATAGTTTTTTACACCACAGTAGATAGAACGACTTCTCAAAAACAGACGTTCAAGGTGGACAGATGGCAACATTGCAGCAGCTATCACATTGTAATCAGTATTCCGGAAGGGCTATGTTTATCTATAAAACAAAGTAGGAGTTCCATTACATGGGTTGTTTACTATAAGGAAATGGACAAAAATTTAAGGTGTAAATGCTTTGTGTTCTTCAAGAAAAATCAATAACTATGATATGTTTGGAAAAGTTGACAGTTTTGTCTTTGGATGAAATGAACATGGACTGAACGCTGCTATGACGAAAGGGAAGATAAAGTATTAGGACCCTATCAAATGATCAAGTAGCAATAGCAAGAGGTTTGATGGGAAAATAGAAGCAGCTATTTACTGTAATAATTAGCCCTCGACAAAGGATGTGCTATTTAAAATAACTGGTGCTTTGTAAGAATGTGGCTTGAGGATATAAATATCTTTAGTGACATGGGTGGAGGTAACCAGAGTTTATGGACGCAGCTGAATATTACTCCATTTTTGTAACCCGTTTGATGTAGAACAAAAGATTTGGGTATACGCTCATTTGCCACACCTTATAAAATTGTAGCAAAATCATTTCTTGGACTATGGAATAATTTTACTTGACAAAACCGTACTGGGGATGACATGCCATTTATTTTGCAAGATTCAGAACTGAAGCTGAAACCAAAACTTTCAAAACTGCATCTGGATGTCAAGAAAAGTTCACGCTAAAGTAAAATATGCCACACAATTATTTTCTTAACACACATCAATATTTTTGAAACTGAAATGTCCAGGAAAACCAGTTTTTTACTTTTTAATTAGTTGACAAATTCATTGACATTTTAAACTCAAGATTTGTAAATGATTATAAAAAACCTTGGCACAGTGGATTTAGAATGTGTATAGAACAACAACTTAATGAATGAAATGAAACACATTATTGCAGAAATGAGAATTTTTAGAAAAAAAGTAATGATGCCATTTCATAAAGGTATTCTGATATTGATTACTTTGCTCACTGGCATTTACAGTTATTTCCAGGAGACAAATATACTGCATTTTATTATAAAAAGTCGCCTGAATCAAAATGCATTAGAAAATTTATTTTATAGAATATGCATATAGGGCACGCTTATGATAATACTGCACTTACAGATTTTAAATACAGAATGAGAATATTGGTGTTAGCGAATGAAATACCAACATCCAGTTCATCTACAGTTATTGCGGAATGTGAAGGGGGAAAAAAAACGTAACAAGCCAGATGTTTGTCAGCGTAGTCAAAAATTTTGAAATGAAAGTAATTATGGCTGTAAATAGTGAGATAGCAGACATTGAAGAATATGGGAATAATTACCAAAGCTTGACTGAAGTGTTAGCAGAAGACAATGAGGCATTGAAGTACATTGCAGGATATATAGCATAATTTTCCAGTGATTAAAGTTTAAAGAATTCTGCATCTTTGACATCAGAAGCTAGTCTAATAGTTACTTTTCATAGTTTTGGTAATTTTCACTGTTTTATCACTAACTATGTATAGCATGTTTGTGTTTAATTTTTCTCTCAGGAGCATGGATTGAAGCACTGAGCTGAGGTGGTCTGACTGTTCTGTCTGAAAATTTCTGAACATTATTAAGTTTGTAAAAAATTATGTTTATATCTTATCACAGAGAGAGTTCGGCGACAGAAAAAGGTGTAGTGAAAAAATTGTGTGAGCTGTTAGTGGATATATTCCCGTCTGTAGAGTTTAAAGTTCTTCAGAAATTTGCATGAACCAAAACTTTTATAAGACTGTCTCACCTAAATTGTAAGTCTGAAGTATAAACTCTTCAAAAGTGACAAATGAAGAAACTTTGGCAAGTGTTACAGTGAAACCAGTTGTATTTAACAGGTATGCAATTTTGCATGTTTTTACCCATATGTTTTAATCTCCTCTTCTTATTTTTGTATACTGTTTCATCTTTAATTACCTAGCCGTCGATAAGATGATATGCCACACTACCTTATTTTCAGTTGTTGCATGGCTGAGATTGTGTTTTTTATAATTTGCGATGTATTCAATAGAAATTGATATCTGCTATCAGCTGTTACCGTAAAGTAAAAAAAAAAAAAATTGGATTTTCTCAGTGTAACCATGGCATGCATGTGTTTTTCAAAATTTAAACTGCAAATAATGTATTTCCACTCACCATGCATTTTGCTTAATTTTCCACTCCTCCATGCTTAGTATATTTTACTTTATGTCGTGTTTGTGCTCCCATCTTAGTGTGTACAAGTAGCTAAATTCTGGGTGACATTGATCTTGTGACATCATGTGGCTACCTGCTCCTCCACTTTGCTTCAGGTAGGCTGGGAAGGGTTAACCTATATAGTCTTCTATTCTTCTTGACCTGAACTGACATCACCGACACCCCCCAACCCCATTCTAAAGAAGTTGGCAGTGGTGGGCTATTGAATGTACTTTCTGGTAATCTCCTCCCTCACTGCAATCTGATATGTGAAGAAGAGTCTGGAACAGCATGCCCAACACTATAAATACCCCCCACAGCCGGAGAGATGGCAATTTTGTGATAGTCAGTTGGTGAAGTGCGACGAGCAGTGAACAAAGAAGAGGACCAGTAGCGAAAGGGAAAGCAACTGCGGCGGACAAGTGTGTGTGCAGCGGTGATGGACAAGAGCGCAAGAGTACGGTGAAGGGAGAGTTACCTGATGGGTAGTGTGTGGCTGTGCCCGAGACAGCATGGGGCACTATAGAACATTCTGGACAGTAAAGACTGGTGGTATCTGAACTGAAACAAGTTGGGAATGAATGGACTGGTGATACTGATTTTATTTTAAATACTATAACTGTCAATTATCAAATATGTAATTTTAATAGAAATTCAGTAGGTGTTAAAAATTGGTTTATAGAGACTATTTTTTAATGATTGACTGTGTTAATTTCTGTGAGGAGATGGAAGATTATGCAAGTAATTGTTTTAAATAGCAAGTGATAGCCCTTTACTGTCAAGATATTATATCTACAGTATTTTTTTGGACTGTTTGTAAATAAATTAGGAAATCATTATTAACTCTATTATTTAATTAAAACCTCCATCCCATAAAAAACCTGGCTATGCCACAGACATTGAAAATGTAAAACAATGTATATTTATAAAGAGTTATCTAATTATTGCAGGTATTGAGAGTATAAATAACAGTTACCAAAAAATCTGAAATGGAGTTCACCACCACACTGCCCAAACATCATCTGGATTACCAAACTCTAGTCAATATACACTGAGGCGAAAAAAGTCATGGGATACCTCCTAATATCATGTCAGACCTCCTTTTGCCCGGCGAAGTGCAGCAACTCGACGTGGCATGGACTCAACAAGTCGTTGGAAGTCCCCGGCAGAAATATTGAGCCATGCTGCCTCTATAGACGTCCATAATTGCGAAAGTGTTGCCGGTGCAGCAGTTTGTGCACAAACTGACTTCTCGATTATACACATAAATGTTTGATGGGATTCATGTCGGGCGATCTTGGTGGCCAAATCATTCGCTGGAATTGTCCAGAATGTTCTTCAAACCAATCGCGAACAGTTGTGGCCCGGTGACATGGCGCATTGTCATCCATAAAAATTCCATCGTTGTTTGGGTACATGAAGTCCATGAATGGCTGCAAGTGGTCTCCAAGTAGCTGAACATAACCCTTTCCAGTCAATGATCGGTTCAGTTGGACCAGAGGACCCAGTCCATTCCATGTAAAAACAGCCCACACCATTATGGAGCCACCACCAGCTTGCACAGTTCCTTGTTGACAACTTGGGTCCATGGATTCGTGGGGTCTGCGCCACACTCGAACCCTACCATCAGCTCTTACCAACTGAAATCGGGACTCATCTGACCAAGCCACGGTTTTCCAGTCGTCTAGGGTCCAACCGATATGGTCACGAGCCCAGGAGAGGCGCTGCAGGCGATGTCGTGCTGTTAGTAAAGGCACTCGAGTCTGTCTTCTGCTGGCATAGCCCAGTACAGCCAAAGTTTGCCGCACTATCTTAACGGACACGTCCGTCGTACTTCCCACATTGATTCTTGCAGTTATTTCACGCAGTGTTGCTTGTCTGTTAACACTGACCATTCTGCGCACACGTCGTTGGTCTCGGTCATTAAGTGCAGGCGGTCGGCCACTGCGTTGTCCACGGTGGGAGGTTATACCTGAAATTAGGGATTCTCCAAACACTCTTGACACTGTGGATCTCGGAATGTTGAATTCCCTAACCATTTCCGAAATGGAATGTCCCATGCGTCTAGCTCCAACTACCATTCCGCGTTCAAAGTCTGTTAATTCCCATAGTGCGGCCATAATCATGTCAGAAACCTTTTCACGTGAATCACTTGACTACAAATGAAAGCCGTACTAATGCACTGCCCATTTATACATTTTGTACGCGATACTACTGATATCTGTATATTTGCAAATTGCTATCCCATGACTTTTGTCACCTCTGTGTATTTTAAACAACAGTTGGATTAATAAACTTATAGATATTATTTGGCTATCATAGTGGGTAGTTGGGCCTAATTTAATAATTTTTGCACCTACGTTAGTTCTTAGTTTTTNGATATTATTTGGCTATCATAGTGGGTAGTTGGGCCTAATTTAATAATTTTTGCACCTACGTTAGTTCTTAGTTTTTAGTTTTTCACACACAAGATTGATGTTTTACAATTGGTTGATAAAATACAATATTGTTGGGATGATAGTCACAGTNTTAGTTTTTCACACACAAGATTGATGTTTTACAATTGGTTGATAAAATACAATATTGTTGGGATGATAGTCACAGTTGCAAAGAAATGTATATGCTTCCTAAAAGTAGCCTTGTTTTATGTTAAGAAGTGTACAGTTAACAAAGGTATAATCACAAATAAACGTTTTTTGCAATACATGTTTTATTGTGCATTATTGTCAGAAAAAAATTGTTGTGTCAATTAGAAATTGAACATTTGAACACTAACTTCCAGGACTGCTAACATTACCAGCTTGAGCTACTGATATTACTGATAACTGAGGCATAAGATGTGGGATTTACTGAAACTTGATATGGTGCTTCTTTCTTTCGTGCTTGGAATCACTTTAATCAGTTATGTTTTACAGTTGTGTTACATAGCATTCATTTTGAAATCACATTTTATTAGCAAAACTGTATTAACCTATATTATTTCCTATTTTTCTGCCTCATATAGCAAGAAATGTTTGCTTTGGCTTCATCATATTGAATGTAAGAATCTTTGTGGCAATTATAAAAGTTAAGGTTTCAATCCCATTAGTTTATATTACATTTTATAGCAATTTGGATAAGATCTATAAATGGCATGAGCTACACCTACTTCCAAATATAAAAATACCAAATACCACAATGATAGCTTAGATTTGCCTTGTGTCTGAGCAAGGAAAGATGTTAGCCATCAAACTAATAACATTTTGCACTCAACTGATATCAGCTCTGTAGTTTTTAATTGAATGTAACCTAACCAAGACCATTATTTATGCAAGAAATCATGTATTGTTGCTTTCATATGTTTATTAATAATGTTTCCCATAACTTTCTACCATCTTCATGTTTCCTGTTTGTAATATTTTTATAGGTGTGGCCCAATGTGTCACTATTATTACTATATACTATTGCTACAAGTTGTCTGTGGCATATTTGAGTTCATGAGGGATGGAGGTCTTTATAATAATGAACTAAATTTAATTTCCTAATTTATTTACAGTATTATAAAAAATACGTTCAGCCATTATGTATAATATCAAACTACCTATCTCTACTAATAACATTTATTATTTTCAGTGAGCTTAATGTTTAATGCCAATTCATTTCTAATTAAAATCTTTATCACTGTCTTCTTACTAGCTACAGTCCCTTAATCCATACTTATATTTCATGCATATATACTCAAACTGTCCATTGCCATAGTTCCAAATGTCTGCCATACACACATCCAGTCTCACTTTTCCGTGATCTTGCTGGTCAGTCTCTCTCTCTCCAATCTACTGATGCTCACAGACGCCACTTGCTGATCACTGCGTCGTTGCTTGTCATTCTGATTGCTTCATGCACCTGGCACTCATGGCTGTGCAAGGCTCCAGACTGCTGACTCGGAGAAATGCCACGGCTTATGTAGCCTCACAAGTCGNCTGGCACTCATGGCTGTGCAAGGCTCCAGACTGCTGACTCGGAGAAATGCCACGGCTTATGTAGCCTCACAAGTCGCGCTTAGTAGGAAAAGGGGTGATGACCAGAAAATTAGTGCAGTCGCCATCCCAAGACATTCAATGCTGCAAGGACTGGAGCGGCATGAGAGTCAATAGTCCTATCACAGTACACACATAGTGTTACAGTGATGCCCTTGAAACATTGTGTTTCACTTGCTGAAGGGGGACAGGGCAAGGGATGTGTTGCAGAGTGGCTGCATGTAACATTGGGTTTATTGAGAGTATCANACTTGCTGAAGGGGGACAGGGCAAGGGATGTGTTGCAGAGTGGCTGCATGTAACATTGGGTTTATTGAGAGTATCATAAAATCTGGAACTATTTAAAAAATGTAATATTATTGATTATCAGGAAATTGTCTTCCAACAAGATGTGCCTTTTAAGAGGATACGACCAGGTGTCTTCCTGCAAAATGACTTCTTTAATCTTCATAATGCTGTGCAGTATCTGTCGACTGTAATTTTTTTCCACACTACAGGAACTCAAGGTGAAGCAGACCTTGTTCATATCGGAACACAGTGTCCGCAAGATTACTAGCAGAGGGTGCTACATTGACATTCTTCCTCTGTGATGATGTGTGATTTAATTTCTTAAAAAACTGACTGATTTCAGGTGTGTAATGGTGCATCCATATTTCATAATTAGTTACAAATGTTTCCAGTTAGGCATTTCTTTCTTCATTAGAGTACTGTTGATGTGTTAAGTAAGAAAATGAACATCTTTGTGTTTTTATGTTATATATTTTAGCACCCAACATGCAATAGTGGAGCATGTCATGAATGATGTAAGTATTGTCATAGTCAAGGTCTGTGTCACTAGTGTCATATACAGGATGAGTATAAAAGAATACCCCAACTTAGAATGCCTTTGATATCAAAACCAAACAACCTACACACAACCTGGATTGACCAATCAAATGAACCGTGGAACCGCAAAGTTTGTTTACCATACATTCATAAATGTTCAATATGACCACCATGAGCGGCCCGAACAACATCTACGCGATAATCAAACTCGTTCCACGCTCTTGTCAGCATGTCCGGTCTTAGGCTATGGCTCCCTAAACCATAATGCCTGCTATGGGGAAATGTGCTACTCAATAGCAATGTTGCGATTATGATGTTCACGGGGGGCCCTCCACACCCAGGCATGATGATAATCAATCTCCATAAAGAAGCGGGACATCACTAAACACCACACATTGCCAGTCTGAGGTGTTGCACATTGCTCTGGCCTGGCACCACAGTAAACACAGCCACTGCTGTTGCAGAGTTAATGGCAGCACACATTATGGGTGCTGGGATCGTCGCCTCCACAAGGCATCTAAATATGGTTCATGGGCACACAGAAGAATTTCCCAACNCATTATGGGTGCTGGGATCGTCGCCTCCACAAGGCATCTAAATATGGTTCATGGGCACACAGAAGAATTTCCCAACATTGGCCAATATCACGTACCGGGTTATCATGGAATCCTTCTGCGCCTGGCCCACAATCTGTAGATCCTCTGCACTGGTAGTCAACCTCATCTGTCCTGAGCCAGTCCTCCGTNATGGAATCCTTCTGCGCCTGGCCCACAATCTGTAGATCCTCTGCACTGGTAGTCAACCTCATCTGTCCTGAGCCAGTCCTCCGTGTGTGAGGCCTTTACATATTCACTGTTCCCAACAGCATCTCTGGTCTGAACTATCCACATGGTGGGCTGTGCGAAGATACACCACCCTGTGATTTTCAGCCTGATTATGAGTCCTTTCTCAAGATCTCTCAGTTGTGGTAAACAATGCATTTTGCATGTTCCTGGCATTCTTCACTCTGTATTCTTGCTTGGTATCATCTGGTGTTTCGTGCATTAATGCGACTTCAACTACACGTCAGTGTCTGTGACCGCTGGTCAGTGCTTACAGTGTCGTTGCCAGGTGTGCAGTCAAATACAAATGCACCAACATGGGATCATGTTAATACAATCCTATATTCTTGCTATATACATCATTTTGTGAATTGGTATCATGGGTTCTTCATGGTTTGCTATTTTAATTGTCTGGCAATGTATTTCTGCAGGAACCTTACTTATTGATCCACCATGGGACTGACTTATTGATCCACCTGCACAGTAATCTGATATAATATGAGCCATATAAGGAAAACAATGAAACTGTGTACTGTGTTGGACAGTTATGCTGTGCCTGAACAATGAAGGTGCTTGTAGCTGAAAAAAGTAAGAGATTATTACCAAATAACCCCGTATTAGATGGGAGAAAAATATCAGAGTGACAAAGTATAACAGTTCCGTTTCATTCAGTAACTTCACTTTTGAACAGTGTCAAAAAGTTAGGCTCGGAAATACAATTCAGATTCCATTTACAGTTTACAAATGTAGAAAAAAATGACATGTTGCAAAATAACACATAATGAATATTCANAAATTCAGATTCCATTTACAGTTTACAAATGTAGAAAAAAATGACATGTTGCAAAATAACACATAATGAATATTCATTTTCCTCAGGCATAAATCATTCGTACATCACATGTTCATGGTACGGGAGTGTGACAGATTGAATAGTCTTATATTTTTAAAAGTTGAATAAAGATACGTAGGTTACATTTCTGGCCATGGCACAGATTGGCCACTGCTCAGAAACGCACTGCCCAGTGGGCCTACCAAAGCTTCTCAGCAATATCGTAGTTTTCCCAGTGAACAAACGCAATTTTGTACTCTTATAGACATTGTTCTTGGTACACTGCCAAAAAAATTCATCCAACTTTTGAGAAAAATGAATTACAAGTCCATACCAAACAAATTACAATCTTAACAAGACTAACAGTTATTCTAATAGCTATCCTAGCTCTTATCTTACCCCATTCTAACCCTGGCTGAATTAGGGCACAAACAAAATACATTTTAGAAGAGAATTCATACACTCTAAAATAATATTTGGTTAAAACACAATTAACACTATTCAACCTTCAAATCCATGAACACTTGAAGGGGGCTACTGCACCATATGAGATGTATGCCCTGAAGGGACCCCACTAAAGGTGTCCCGAGTTGATGTACTTTCTTTATTATTTCCAATGACAAAGTGAATGAAGCTGAACTTCACAGTGATTGCTAGTCATGACCATCATGACCATTCATTGCCTGCTCTTGCATGCATGCATGAAACAAGAAGGATGCCATGACAAAGTAACATTGAAAGGCGGCAGAGCCACACTGGGACAAATGAGTTTTAACTGAAGTTGATTACTCGTAAAGGTAAGTCCATTACAAAAGGGCTCTCCTCAACATCCTATATTCAGTTGAGTGTAAGAGTCTGTGGTTATTCATTGCATTAGCTTCATCTCATTTTTCCCAAAAATCTTCAACTGTAGGTTTACGCTCAATTTGCTATCTTATGGTAACCTCAACTTCATAGATCAACTGCTCATTAAAATATTTCCAGACTAATTTACAATTGTGATAGATATATCCGAGCTTCTGTTAAAGTGGTACACAAACTCTTTCAACTTCACTAGGGTTCAATAGCTTACTTTAGGCAGATTATTCCTAGGTGAATAAAACATACTCATAGCATAGCAATTATATCATGTGGTCATGTACACTTTGGTGCTTAAATTATTGCAGGCATTTCTTTGGATATTATTCTCATGGCAAATAAAATAGTATTATCTTGCAGCAGTATATATACACATAAATAGCAGCCCTTAAAAATCAATAGTTTAACCTAGGTACATACTAAACACTAACAATGACAGAGAGTAACCTCTAATAACATTTGCATACTAATCTAGTAGCACTCATGCCCTCTTGGATCTTTGACTTTAATAACTTCAGCTACTTTAACTTTTTCATGGCATGATTGCCTTCATCACATCCTCATGCTTATACAACAGGCTCGTAGAATAATATCAAAGAAGTTGGATTGCATCTGCAAATAAATTCTTTTTTTAAAGTGTTCCCTTACACCGTAGGAGTTTTCCTTGTACACATTCAAATTACTTGAATGGCCGACAGTAAAGATAAAATAAGTTTTTGGCTACTTTATCCCAAAAAANCCTTGTACACATTCAAATTACTTGAATGGCCGACAGTAAAGATAAAATAAGTTTTTGGCTACTTTATCCCAAAAAAATGTCTAACTAGGTTTGATTTCACAAGCACAAGCATTCTAATTTGTAATGTGTTCAGTTTGGAAGGCTTAANAAAAAATGTCTAACTAGGTTTGATTTCACAAGCACAAGCATTCTAATTTGTAATGTGTTCAGTTTGGAAGGCTTAATTGTCTCTTTTATCTTTTATGCTACTCTCTAGAGTCTTGCATTTATAAAGTTGATAACCTCTTTCTGCAATTATGCCTTGTCTACGCTCATGTCAGTTTTTCAGGTAGACTTTGCAGATTATTTATATTCAGTGGCTCCAAACATTGACCTGTAAGTGTTTCATAAGGAGTCAAACTAGTTGACACATTCACCATGTGGTTCATAACCACCTCAACAAGTGGTAGGTGATTCTTCTAGCTCTGTTTGGCTTAGTAGCAGTAGGTTCTTAAGGTTGTACCTATTGTTTTCACTTGCTATTCAACTGGATTCACTTGATTATGATCATGCTGTATCTGACCTTTGGATTTGGTAGGTTGGGAAGTTGGTATGTGCCCTTGTTCTGTGCTCATGTTTGTTTATCCAAACTATTTTAATCCATCAACTAGTTGCGAAACTCCTTCAAGGATGTGATAGAAGAAGTTGCCCACTGACACTGACAATTCGTTGGTAGTTGTCTGAAAATTAAACTGATGAATTACTGGTTCTAATGGTATCGCCCCTTTTTATCCATATTTCTCTTCCTTGAGCTGAGTATGCATGTTATTTTGAGCTTGCATACCCCAAAACTATGCACAGAATGCTCACCAAAAATGTAAATAATCTGTGAATTTATGTCCGATCACCTACCACCATTTGTATGCTTCTGACTTACACACAGTCTCTAGACATTTCATTATGCCATTTTCCTTTAGCTTGAAATATTCACAATAGTGCTTGAACTGTTGCAGGTAAGTTATGGGGTTCTCTTGGAATAATCTGTGGTATACTGGAAACTCTTTATTTAAATGCTGGATAGGGTGGTGCAAAATTACTACTACTGTGATAAGCAGATTGTGTTCGGAGTTACACACACATGTCCTGGCTGTGTGTGTTCTGTAAGGGTGTAGAATTGTTGTCCACAGGCCTGTAAGTAGGTGTGCCTGTCTGCAGATTTTGTGGTGCCCTTTCTATGCAGTCAGTGGTTTTTGCAGATTGTAATTCCCCCTACTTGTGATCCAAACTGTCCTGGTCCCTTTTCAATCATTTAGAAGTGCTAGTGTATGCCTGCCATGTGTTTGATTATACTGTGTCTATTTAAATCTCTATGTTATGGTTTAAAGATTTGATTTCAGCTATTCTCTCATGCTTCTCATTTTCAGCCCTTTCCATAACTTCAAGTATGGAATGTTTAACTGAGTCTCCCTCTACTTGAGCAATGATGGTGTTCATTAGTTGTTGTGTATCCATGTTGCTAAATGTTAATTTTGCAAAAGAAGTTTTCAAATGTTTAATCTCCTATGAATTTTCCTCTATCAGAACCTCTGCCCCATCCAGCCTATCGCCTACCTCTAAAATAGGATGTATGATTGTACTAACTTGGAGTGTGATTTTTTTTATTTTATGTCAGTTTTAATTTCATCCTGCTGCCTTCATCTTCTCCCTACTTTCTCACACCTCCTGCTGAATTTCCTGTTTCATTATTTCATTAATGACTTTCACTTCCTGCCTAATTGTTTCATTACTATTTCAAACCTCCTGCTTAATTTACTATTTCATAATTTTATTACTGGCTTTCACTACCTGCCTAATTGTTTCATTACCATCTCGCTCTTCTTGCCTAATTTTCTCATAACTTGCTTTCACTTAATGTTCTGTTTGAGGGACGTATTGGTGTCCTTAATTTCCTGCATCATCATGATTATTTGTTGCATGTATAGCTGCATTCGACTCAGTTGTACATCACTGTTGTGCCCATTTCCTTATGTATTTTGTTGGCTTGGTTCCATAATGATTTGTGTATTAGTGAGTTTTGATTCCCCTAAAATGAGTCTCATTTAGTATTTGCTAAAGTGACTGTGCTCCAAATGTGTACTCTATATGAACTAATTGACTGATGGTGCAGTTTAAATATATGGATAACTTCTGTTTCTTTTGCCCCTTATAGAACTTTGGAGGAAATATGCCTCTTTGTTACCTTTCTCAGCCATGATCAACAAAATAAAGAGAAAAATACTCAAAATAAGTGCGACCAGCTAGAGCTCTGGAAAGAGACTGGCAGATCGTAACTTCTTCTGGGCAGGAAGTGTTGACCCTATATGTCATGGGGGTGCAGTCATGAGAATGACCTATGGTATGAGTGAAGGCGGGCACTGCTATACAAGCATAGTGGCAGTAACACAATACAGCAGAAATGTAAAAATAATATGTTATAAATTATAACTGCATTGAACAACATAAAATCATTAAGCCAGTAGATATAATTAAGTATTCATCCAGTATTCCAGTTCACTCTTTGCGGTGGTATGTGGAAGAGAAGACAATTCATAATAATTATAATAATTACATGGGTAACATAACCACTGGCATGATGATTACATAAATGACATAGCACTGCAAAGCATTGATAGCATGGGTGCACTTACGCAGCACACACATTGATGGTATCATATGCATTAGACGGTGCCGCAATGGGCTTAAGGCCGCCAAGGCACGATGTTGGATGTCAAAAGCCCTTCCCCTTTGGAAGGGCATCGTGTCCGTGGAAGATGAGCCCTGGCTTAATGGTATTCTATCTTAGAAAAAGAGAGGTCAACCCAACTGGCCCATTAAGTGCTAGATTTTACTTCTATTGCTGAGGGTTTGCGTACAATGTGGGAGAGTGAGGAGACATTATCACAGTAGGGATGGCCGCGTTCTCGATGGTGTGAGCAAAAATCATAGCTTGTCTGTGGGATGGTGTCCCCCATCGGGCCCGAATTAAGAACTAAGATTCCTGTGACAGATCAGGTGCCTGCACACTCTCCGTTGTCTTCTTAGAGTAAGGGNAAGAACTAAGATTCCTGTGACAGATCAGGTGCCTGCACACTCTCCGTTGTCTTCTTAGAGTAAGGGGTCAAGTTACCCCATTTTCTCCCTCCCGTTTATGGGTGAGTCATTACTGTACACTACAGTAGTACTGTTTATACGGTAACTGTCAGTGAATCCCAGGAATAGTGGTTCGTTGTCCGACTCATCTGTAGTGCATCTGGTCATGGGATTAATCAATAGGATTGCCACTTCAGTGATATTGATCTCACAATTACTTTCAGTAAAACCAGGAAATATGGACTCAATCGGTATCGTTAACAATACATCAAAATTTTGAGTTGGTCAACTAGACTTTGTACAGCCAGTACATCCATGGTTCTTGGGCGTTGCTGGGTGTGACAATAGGTGCTTGATGATAGGGGTCCTGCCCGGGGGTGTCATCATCGTAGGGGGAAGGAGTGAAGTCTCATATCTTTGGGGTGGTATGTCATGGGCCTAGTCAGGACAAGGAGCGTCTGTGTCACAACCACCACCCCCTCGCTCAGCAGACCGGTTGCGGCGGCTGCATCTGAACCCGAGATGCATGGGTCACTGATGGGCGCGTGTGCTATGCGTAGGTCACCTTGATGTATTTTCGGATCCTTCCCATCTCTCAGCCTTATTAGGTAGGAAGATGCCGCCTCGTGGCTTACGATTGTTCCAGGTCCCATCCAGCGCAGGGCGAAGTTGGTTCAGAACTGCTTCTGAGTATCCAGGGCCGTGTGGGCTTGCACGTAGACTTACTGTCCTGTCTGCAGCTCCAGTGGAGGGCAGTTGGAATTGAGGGTATGGTCTGTGAGGTAGCTTGCCTGGTGCTTACATGCCTTTTCTCTAGTTCCCTGGAGCTGTCCGTCACACTGGACGGGGGTTCCTTCTTGTGCTTCTGGATGGCCCTGGACCAGCTGTGCCGGCGAGGCACCTGTGGCAGTGTTTGCTCGTTTCCAAAGGCAGAACAGAAGCCAGGGCAGGTGTACATCTCACTTAGTATAATCTTCCTCTACATGTAAGCGTATCTGCACTTTGTTTTCCTGGTTCCTGCATCTTGTGGGTTTTCCTTCCAGAGGATAGATGGGGGAGGTAAAGTGAGTTATGTGCCAGCATGCACAGTTGGCACGGCACTTCCTGCCTTAAAACTGAGTCCCATTAAATAATGATACCCCACTGTGTGTTGTGGATGGGATAAGCTCCACCCAGCATATGGAGTTGTCAGTCACCACAATAATGAAACACTTACTCTGGGAGGTCTTGGGGTACTGCTGTTCTATACCATCATGGCGGCAGGTATTCCACGTCTGGCAGCAGGTGCCCACATGGAGGTAGTGGCGCGTCTCTTTTTCTATCCTGGGCTAATGGAAATATTCCTCAATTGCCCGCTTAGTCTTGTCGGCACCTGGATGGCTTGCTGAAGGTTTGTATAGCAGTTAATACAATGCAACACATGCCGACCAGGGCACAGACAACCTCCATGGACATCGGTGTGCCATGCACAGTATTGGAGGACGTCGTCAACTAGGCAGTACATGTCATGCACGCCTGTTTGCAGAGAACATGATGTCTTTGTTAATCAAACGAACTTCCAGATATGGCCTTCCCCGGGATGATCAGGTGTGGCACGCAGAGGGTAGGATGACATCCCACAACATTGTGTCACAGACTTCCCCACCAGGATTCTGTGACGGGAGAGCTCATTGGTGAGGTGATTGTCTCTACTGCGAACATGCCCAACAGTGAAGTTCAGGGACTGGATTACTAGCGCCCACCTGGTTAACTTGGATTTGCGGCACTGCGCCCTCTCTAGCCACAACAATCACTGATTGTTGGTGAACACAGTGAACTCTTAAGGGCCAATACTGACCCCAGGCACTCCAGATCTTGGATGTTGTACTTTGTTTCTGCCCTGCCGAGCTAGGTGCAGGCATTGTCGATCACGCGGTGCCGGCCCTGGTCGTCAACCTGGTATAGGACAGCACCCAGTCCCTTCTGACTGGCGTCAGCTTGCACATAGATGCACCATGAGTAATGGAGGTGGGCTAACAAGTGGCAATTATGGAGCCAGTCTTTCAACTTGTCGAACGCGCACTGCACCGCATCTGACCAGCAGTATTTGCGCTTAGTAGACATCAGGTCCCTGAGGGGCACCGTGATCAAGGCAAAATCGGGCGTAATTTTTCAACCAGTTTATGAGGCCTACGAACTTCTGGACGCTGCTCCTCGAGCATGTGGTGGTTACCTAGATTGTTGATGACGGGCCCCAGGAAGGGGAGTTCTATCACACCGCTGTGGAATTTCTGGAGGACACATGTTAACCCATGGGTTTCCAACCTCTTCAGGACTAATGGAAGGTCGTTTGTGTGCTCCTCCCATAAGTTGGACCAGATGACCACGTTGTTGAGGTATGCAGCTGTAAACTGCCTGACATAACCATCTAGCACCCACGTCATGAGTGACTGGAAGTGGAAGGTGACGAGGGCATCTTGCAACTCAAACGGCATGGATCAGAGTTGATAATTATGCCAGTCTGGCGTAGTGAATGGCATCTTTTGCCTGTCCTCAAGACGCACAGCTATTTGTCAAAACCCAGATTTGAGGTTGAGCACAGAGAAAACTTGGGCCTGGCTCAGCCCTGCCAATACATTGGCATTTTTATTGTCAGCTTGTTGACTGGTTTAAAACTAAAAACTAACATTAAACTGAAGGGAGCTGTCTATTTTGGCCGCCATGACAAAGGCACAAATGTAGGAGCTCTCAATTGGCTTGATTACACCATCTTTCAGCATTTCCTCCACCTGCTCCAGAATGGGGCATTGTGTAGGCCATTCATACTGGATTGGTCGAATGAAGACGGGGTTGTCGGTGATCATGCATATCTCATACTGGGTTATTGACGTGCAGTGAAGCGCGTATGAGGCCACAAATAGAGATAGATGTTGGTTAACCACTGTGACAAAAGTGGGAACGTGCTCAGGCGGGACCTCGTGGATGAATTCATATAGCAACACATGGCCTCTGAGAGGAGCTGGGAGGGAAACACTGATGGCGTAGCCAGTATGTTGGCCGGCAGTACCGAAATAAAGTTGATCCTTGGTCACCTAGATGTTGGTATCCTGCTATCGCAGCCACGGTTGTTCCAGGATGACATTGGCCCATAGTTCGTCCACTATGAGGGCAGAGGTGGAGGTGGCCAGGTCCCGTATCCACACGGAGATGGTGGTGTGGCCACGCCTCTACGTCTGTGCGCCCCAGTTAGCGAGGCGGAGCAGGTTGGACTCTGGCGTCAGCTGGTGGACGGGCATTATGTGGGTAACAATGAAGTTATGCAGCGCCACTCTACGAATCAATGCCACTCTCTGCTGTCTGTTGACGTTTAGCAGGATCCTCAGTAGCCTGTAATTGCTAGCAGAGACAAGACTCAGCAGGGGAAGGTCATCCTTGTCGTGATGGTCTGTCGGTGGCTGATTGTCAGAGAGGGGGTGCGGTCCAGCTGGTCTTGCATATCCTATCGCCCGTTTCCCACCATTGAAGCCTCAGTTTAGCTGGTGGTCACCAGTGGGCATTCCCTGTTCCAATGGTAGGCATCTGGGCTTTAGTGGCTATGGGGAGACAGGCAGTTGTTGGCCCTTTGGCCACACCTGCCGCAGCTCTTGGTGATAGGTTAGCAGGTGGCTGGCGGTGGGCAAGTAGGCTGGTGTGCAGCAACAGGTATCTGGATTGGTGGGGGCGGCACTTTGTGCCACATAACGGTCAGGGTGTACTTGGGTGCGACGCCAGGTGGGGCCACCCAGTACAGAGGGGTGGGGATGTCAACATGCATTGCCAGCAGCACTCCTCCATGTCGCACGCCACTGAACTGGCCTAACGTACGAACCCCTCCAAGCCGCAGTGCTCACGTTGCCATTGACCAGATCTGGGTGCAGGAGCTCGAGGATGAGCTCAAGTGAAACTGCCTTGCCCTCATCATTGTGAAGACGTTGAAATCTTTCTCGCTAAATAAGTCTTCCAACATCTCGCTGTCAGTTTGTGGTTGGCACAATTCAGTCCTGTACATCACTCGTGCCCTTGCACCATCAAACCAGTACCGAATGGCGCACATGAAATTGGACCAGGGTGGCTCGAACGTGCCGGCCCAGGCTTACCAGTCTCTGGTTTCATCATGAAGCTGTTCCACTGAGCAGATCAACCATTTCTCCACCAGGATCCTGTGGACCTCCAGCTTGGCCTCACATTGATGTAGGAATTCCATAGGCGCCTCCCAGGGGTGGCCGGCGAAGGAGGGGAGCACGAGGATAAACACAGTGTTCTTGGATGTATGCAACACGAGTGGTGTGGCCTGAANTGGCCGGCGAAGGAGGGGAGCACGAGGATAAACACAGTGTTCTTGGATGTATGCAACACGAGTGGTGTGGCCTGAAGCAGACTGGAAATAGCTGCTGCAAAACAGCTCTGTGCAAAAGTCCATTATTCACTTTGGCTAGAGCAGGTTTTGTGCTTGCACCTGCGACAGCTCATGCAGCACGTGTTGTCACTATCTGGGTTGATGCACACTTTCGCACAACACAGTTCCTGATTTTTATGTGTGTGTTACATGGCTTTGTCTGTACTCGCTCAAAGCAGATTTGTTACACACACAGAATATCCTGTCCATGCCAAGCTCATCCAGTGCTGATTGCGCGCATGGGTGGACACAAAGTGCACACAGATATGGTCTTGTCTTCTCCATCTCACTCATGATGAATTCTAGGAATGGCAGGGCTTGAAATGTATAGTCCCATTACTGTCATGCACCCACGAGACACTGCTAGTCACATGGGTCTGTACAACAAACAACTGCCAAAAGACATGAAACAGACTTACAGTCAAACCAGCACATTCCACTGCACATTACTCATGCACTTTCTGGGGTGTAGACAAGTTTCTTTAGCCCCACACTGGTAGCCACATTGTTATTTGACGTCACATGGTCACCAGTTCCTTGCCCACCACCCACAATACCTAAAGGGTTGTCACATGCCCCCCATTTTCCACCCCTATTCTCCCTTGGGGTACATCCATTAAGCATTGGGGTTCATCTCTCCTCGCTTAACGACCAGTGTACTAGAGCAAACAAAGTAGACTTCTCGTTGCACTGTCTTAAAACTTTTATAAACAAAATACTCAACACATACACAGTGGTACTTATGCAGACAGATAGTACCTTAATAAGTTTCCCTGCGAGTCCTGCTGCAGATTACGTGCCAGCAGTCAGATGAACCAGTGACACACATGAACGCACACAGCCCATCACGTCCATCAATCTGCAGTATATGCACTGGCACGCTCTGTCACCTCATGCATTTCTCATTTTGTAATGACACTATGTGTCTGTAACATGTTTTTTTTCTCCCTGGCACAAAACATTCCCAGTTCCTGTACTGCAAAGATCATATCTAGGCTAGTTATAAAGCACAGTTTGTGATCAGTAAACATCATGCAAATAANAGTTCCTGTACTGCAAAGATCATATCTAGGCTAGTTATAAAGCACAGTTTGTGATCAGTAAACATCATGCAAATAACCATTTAATCTACAGGATGATTCTAAAATCATGGGACAAACATTAAGGAGTGGTAGAGCTCACTAAAACAAACAATTATTGTATNATCATTTAATCTACAGGATGATTCTAAAATCATGGGACAAACATTAAGGGGTGGTAGAGCTCACTAAAACAAACAATTATTGTATAGGAATATATGGGCGGAAGTGATGCATTGAGGCACAAACACAAAAACATAACATATTAACGGAAACATAAAATGTTCATTAGCAGCATACTTAACAAGTGATTCCATACAGAAAATGTTAAAACAGTAGCTGGAAATGCATCCACCAACAGTCACGCATGCTTGGCGACCTCTACATACGGCATGATTGGCTGACAATGGTGGCGTGCGTGAAATTCCCGGCGTATTTTAATCTGTTCGCCAATCACTCCACCAACGCTACCAAGCTTGCATTACTGTNTTCCCCTTATATTCCTATACAATAATTGTTGGTTTTAGTGAGCTCTACCACCCCTCAATGTTTGTCCCATGATTTTAGAATCAGCCTGTATAGTGAAATCACGTATGCCCAGATAAATAACTTAAAAAAATATGTAATCAATAAATAAATTAATGAATTATTAATTAAGAAAGAACATGCAAGCCCCAATAAAGAAAATATATACCAAAGCATTTCTAACACATTAACCAAAATTAACCAAACCAAAAAAAAAATGTAAAAGCACCTAAGGACTCCTTCACAATCGCACCACTGTGTAGCTGCTCTAGAGTGAGCAAAGCTTTCAGTTGCTGCAGACAAACCAAATCACCAACCAATAGACAAAGTGTTGTTCCCAACTGACAAAAAACAAACAACCCCCTTAGAAACAGCTACATGTCATCAGCCACCAAAAATTTGTCACACACAGTAGAGGTTGCTGAATTCAGTGGCTAATTTCCTCCTGTAAAAGAAGACCATTCAAAAACTCATAGCTGAAATGGTATAAAGTGGGAGGGGTGATTGTGTGTAGCCAGCAGTTTATTTTTCAGCTACTCTTAAATTAAATTTCTGAAAATTATTTTTAAAAAAATATGGGGGAAGCAAACAACTAAAATAAAAAAATTAAAAAAAGGTTTCTGGTATAATTTAATATCATTTGAATAAAAGTAACAATAACAATAAAATTTGTATACAAGCCCGAAAACATCTCTGTGCGAATCACTACATACACAGAGGTGGCAAAAGTCATGGGATAGCAATTTGCAAATATACAAATGGCAGTAGTATCGTGTACAAAATGTATAAATGGGCAGTGCATTGGTACGGCTTTCATTTGTAGTCAAGTGATTGAAGTGAAAAGGTTTCTGACGTGATTATGGCCGCACGACAGGAATTAACAGACTTTGAACGCGGAATGGTAGTTGGAGCTAGACGCATGGGACATTCTATTTCGGAAATGGTTAGGGAATTCAATATTCCGAGATCCGCAGTGTCAAGAGTGTGCCAAGAATACCTAATTTCAGGTATAACCTCCCACCGTGGACAACGCAGTGGCCGACCGCCTGCACTTAATGACCGAGACCAACGACGTGTGCGCAGAATGGTCAGTGTTAACAGACAAGCAACACTGCGTGAAATAACCGCAGGAATCAATGTGGGACGTACGACGGACGTGTCCGTTAGGACAGTGCGGCGAACTTTGGCTGTACTGGGCTATGCCAGCAGAAGACCGACTCGAGTGCCTTTACTAACAGCACGACATCGCCTGCAGCGCCTCTCCTGGGCTCGTGACCATATCGGTTGGACCCTAGACGACTGGAAAACCGTGGCTTGGTCAGATGAGTCCCGATTTCAGTTGGTAAGAGCTGATGGTAGGGTTCGAGTGTGGCGCAGACCCCACGAATCCATGGACCCAAGTTGTCAACAAGGAACTGTGCAAGCTGGTGGTGGCTCCATAATGGTATGGGCTGTGTTTACATGGAACGGACTGGGTCCTCTGGTCCAACTGAACCGATCATTGACTGGAAAGGGTTATGTTTAGCTACTTGGAGACCACTTGCAGCCATTCATGGACTTCATGTACCCAAACAACGATGGAATTTTTATGGATGACAATGCGCCATGTCACCGGGCCACAACTGTTCGCGATTGGTTTGAAGAACATTCTGGACAATTCCAGCGAATGATTTGGCCACCAAGATCGCCCGACATGAATCCCATCGAACATTTATGTGTATAATCGAGAAGTCAGTTTGTGCACAAACTGCTGCACCGGCAACACTTTCGCAATTATGGACGTCTATAGAGGCAGCATGGCTCAATATTTCTGCCGGAGACTTCCAATGACTTGTTGAGTCAATGCCACATCGAGTTGCTGTACTTCGCCGGGCAAAAGGAGGTCTGACACAATATTAGGTGGTATCCCATGACTTTTGTCACCTCAGTGTATATTAAATCAGGTTTAATGGTAAAGGCCAAGTTGTNAATATTAGGTGGTATCCCATGACTTTTGTCACCTCAGTGTATATTAAATCAGGTTTAATGGTAAAGGCCAAGTTGTATTTATAAACACAAAAATGGAATCAACTAGCCACCACGCAGTACATTGACAAGCTTTTACTGTAAATTCTGTTAACTTTACAGAGATTTTTTATACTTGCATACAGTATCCATTTAACAAACCCCACAAGTCATAGCATAATTACTACACAAGTGAGTAAGAGACTTGATGTCTCAAATATTTCTAAAGGACACAGTTTATAACTACTGATTGTGCTCACCCCAGAACGTCTACCAATTAACTCTACCTACACAACAGGAAAGTTAAAGTTACTTATCTATATAGCAGTAGATATCTCTCTACATCTTGCCTAGAACAAACCATTCCTCTCACAGTTATATTCTCACTCACTGCCTTGTCGACCTGCGCCTCCACGACACGCTTCTTCCGGTAATCTCCCGTCCTGACTTACTCTCGCGAACTTCTGAGTCAACTGACCTGATTCAACTGATCCCCTCCAGGTCCCACAAATTGTCTTTTAAACTCTCTCGATCTCCCCCCAGATTCTTACATGTGTGTCCCTTGTTGGGGGAAGGGGGGTGATAGGTGCCGAACAATGACCCACTTCCTTCACGTGTCAGGGCTCTTGTTGGTGGAGGGGAAAGGGGGGTGCCCCTGTGGCTCTACGGCCAAACGTTCTCAGCTCTTCTCTCACGTCTAACTAGCATTGTATTGGCGCAACTTTAGCTTACATACATCAGCATTTTCGCGGCGCTTGTCAAAGTTCTCCTGCGTTTTGCTAGGGGAGGGTGTGGACTCGTGGCACTACTGCCACGCTCTGTCAGCCTTTTTCTAGTGTATCTCACATTCAGCACGTGTCTTAATTTCCTCGTGGGCAAAAATTGCTATCCTACCGCGGCTTGATCTTGGCACGCGTTAATGACTTCTACGTCGTCTCTGGTTGACCTGTCCTGCCGCTCGTGTCCCACGGTGCGTGTCAACTGTAGGTTCTCGC
>NQII01000848.1:376596-396571 GCA_002778355.1 Clitarchus hookeri | reverse complement strand
GGGGGGGGGGGGGTGTCAGCGATGCTTCTACTTACAATATGCGTTATGCGTCAAGTAGTTTATATATTAATTTACAAATATTTTGTAACAATTCATATGTACATGAATTCATTTTAGTTTTGTTGTTCTTCTTAGTGCCGGTAACTGGAAACATGCTTTCAATGGTGGTTCCAAGGGGCAGAAGGGGGCTAACGGTGCTTGAGTCCCTGTCTTGTTGCTTGATTTTGCACTGAATAAAATGATATTATAATTATTTAAAGAAAAGTTCCTTTTAAACAGTGCGGTATTAATACAGAGTATATTTAATGTAGCAACAGGAAATTTAAAAAAAGTATTATTACAGATTATGTAATAAGTATTGAAATTGTTATGTAGCATTAAATCTTAATGCATACTAGTAAGCAATGTGGTTTGATTGTAATAATACTCTACCATTCAATTAGCCCTCTTCTTAATGGGTTTTTACATTCACTGCTGAATGCTTTACACTTTTAGCCTCGCAAACAGGGCTCAAATGACTTTCAAAGTCCTCACAAAAGAGGGACTCACAAACTGTGTTCTTGCATTCAAGCTCAATTTGTGGGATATTTAAGAGATAGTCTTATTCACAAGGAGTTTGCAGGTATACAAACAGAGTGTTAAAAAATATCACTCATATCTAACATTCAGTTGATAAATTAGTGTGACATTCAGTTGATAAATTAGTGTGTAAAACAATGTAATCTTTTATTACTGCCTTAGTCCAATCAAATTAATTTAGTTAGTTTTTTATTAGTTCAAAATAGGATAATATTTAAAACAATCCTATTTATGCATTGCTAAATTAAGTGTTGATTAAATAAACAGATGTAACATAAAATACAGGGTTATATAAGTAAAAAATCCATCTTCTACAGCTCTGTCAATAACCCTAGGCATACAGAGATGTTAAATTTTTAACCATCAAAAAAAATTTTCCTATAAAAACACACGGTGATATCTTTTTTAAATCAATATTTCAGTATTTACAAAAAAAAAATATTTTCACAGATTGAAGTAAATAGTTTTGAATTCTGTGCACTGGTTAAAATTCTCTCAAAATAATAAAAGGTGGCTTAACTCTGTTATATTCTTTCATACATAAGTTAATTCAAAGAAAGCAATACAAAAGACCCTCTATTTTCTACAAAACTCTGTGCTCAGTTGTTAGCAAAAAAAGGTCATTAAACAATCAGAATATAATTATCGCAATGAAAGGTCCAGTAGCTCTAAAAAGTAATATATAAGAATAAAGTTTAGGTTGCCATATATCCCAAGATGATGTGTAAAACTAATGTAAAATATATAATTTAACTTTTAATTTAGGTATTACCAGTTTTGATTAATTTAATTCCCTTATATTTTCAAATATATGGCATATAATAATAATTGTATATACTAAGGTCAAATAAAAAAAATATATATTTAGATGAGTAATTAAAATACTTTAAATATCACATGTCTTCTTAAGACATCTTTCAACCAATTTGGTATTAATTGATTCAGCAGTTCCCAAAATATAAAATCCTAAATTTTCATGACGTAGTAACTCCCCAAAATGGCATGGCATGACATTAAATGGATGTTACTAACAAGTTAAATAATTTCCTTATGATATGCTGCCAGTATGTAAGATTTAATTTGAATCGGTGTAATTGTCCTGAACAAATGGCAATTTAAATGTACTAAAACCACTATTTGGAAAATTAATATCTACTGTAACAACATCCAATACGGCTGTAAATTATTTTTTACAGAAATACTTATATACCAATTTTATTTCAAATCAGTTGAAGAGGTCCTGAAATATAATGCATTCATTAACAAAGAAAATTTACACATGAAGTAACTGTTAAATCAAACACAATTTTATTAGTGTAATGTTACAGACAACAGAAAGAAGTTATAGTAATGTTGCTGCATCAGGACAATGCTCCCCTCCATCTGCTGCACAGAAGGGCACATGTAAGGTGCATTTTCAATGTAGCTGCTGATGTAATGTGTCTGACATACATCGCTAACATGTATTTATTGCTTATTTTCAGAAGCATTAGTGACAAACAATTTATGGTGGGTAGAATGTGCTTTTCACAATGAGTGGGTGTGATTTATTAACTATATTAGCTGTAGAATAAAAAAGGAAGAAATTTTATTACAATAATTAATATAATGGAACTTCAGAAATTCATGAATCACCAATCCATACTTCACTAATCACCTTTCCAGATCACATCTGGAATTGTAAATCCTGGCCTCGGTCAGAAATGTCTCAATCACAAGATCAGATAATCAACCAAACATGAAGTGTCTTCTAACGAAAGAATCCACCGGCTTGGACATACATCATCAAAGATCCAAGAAAAGACATCACTCGGATATGGGGGGGATGTCACTTAGAAGGTCATGGCGAGTCAGAGCGCCTGGAAGCCCAACAGACAACAACACAGCTGACAAAAAAAAACTTAAATTAAACAAACCAAGGAAATTTGCGTACTTTGCAACATTAAACATAAACAAGTTGATGCATTTAACAGATGTAATGGATCAACTCAAGATTCTAATAACAGCCCGTCAGAAACTTCGGAATATGGATCAGCACCCACTAGAATCAGGAGCATAACGTCTTTACAAAGGACCTCCAGGAAAAAGAGTAATGAAGAGCATCCCCCAATTCGGAATGGGATTTCTAGTTCATAATAGCATAATAGACTCAATCAAGGATTTCTCATCAAACTCCCAGAGAACGGCAACTTTAACGATTAGAGTAGAGAATTAAACCTATACTTTGATAAATGTTCACGCCCCAACAAATGACAAAAACACAAAAGATAGAGAAGAAATGGATAAATTTTGGGAAGAGCTCGACCAACAGATATCCGACATCCCTGATACACATATTAAAATTTTGCTTGGAGATTTCAATGCGAAAATAGGAGAAGAAAAAAGATATTGCAGTGGTGGTGGGAAAATGGCCAGCTCATAAATTAACAAACAAGAATGGTCAAAGATTAATTGAACTGTGTGTAGATCATGGACTTATTATGGAAACCACAAGATTTAAGAGACAACCACACAAACTAATGGCCTCGAAATGCCCTAATGTAAAATTGAGTGAGTTCCAGATAGATCATGTAGCCATGAACAAAAATTGTCACAAAGAAATTTATAATGTCAAAGTCCTCCGTGGGGTAGACATCGATTTGGATCATTATATCTCGAAGATAAAAATCAGGTTAACACCAAAAAAGAAACACAGACCATCCCAATCCAATACGAGGAGGAAATATGACCCTAGTTATTTAATAAATAATGCAGAGTATTTGGAGAGATCCAAAACATCTTTAAGCAAAAAACTGGGGATGATAATTAATAAATTGAAAAACTTAGCTGAGGAAATTGCTCCCATTAGAAGGAGAAAGAAACATATCTGGTGGAACGAGTATTGCGACAAAGCAATTCAAGAAAGGCACAAGGCATGGTTGAACGACCAACGAAGAAAAACTGAAGAATCCAGAGAAGAACTAATCAATGCTAGAAGACAAACTGCCAAATAAATTAAAAGAATTAAAAGAAAACATCAAAAAGAAACAGTACAATCCATAGATGAAGCATTCAATCAGCATAAAACAAGGGACTACTACAGTACATTTAAGCAATATGAATCAAAGTATACTCCACCCACACTTATGATGAAAATTTGAAATGGGAAAATGGCACACAGCAATCAAGACAATGCCAAAATTTTGGCCGACCAATTCAAAGAATTGCTCAACTGTGAAGAACCAGAGGAATACTTAGAATTTGACCTTTATCCAAAAAATAAAACACCACTAGAAAAGGTTATACCACCAGATTTCAACGAAGTGATCAAAGTAATTGGCTCGCTCTAGAACTACAAAGTACCAGAAGAGAATCAACTGGTTGCAGAGATATGGAAGAATGCAAATGAACAAACCTTCCATAACCTACACAAACACATCATAGACATCTGGAATACTGAGAAAATGCCTGAAGAATGGAACACAGCGATAATCCACCCATTGCACAAAAAAGGTGATAGATCGGATCCAAATAATTATCGGGGGATATCTCTAACTGATGTCACATCTAAGATTATATCTAGAATTATATACACAAGAATACAAGAACAACTCGACCGAGAACTTGGAGAATATCAAGGAGGATTTCGACCAGGAAGAAGCTGTCCATATCAAATCATCAGTCTTAAGTGGATCAAGAACCATCAAAGAGTTCGAAATAAGAATTTGGTCATCACTTTTGTTTACTGCAAGAAAGCGTATGACAGTATCCATCGACAGTCACTACTGAAAATCGTTAAGGAATTCGGCTTACACCAAAAACTAATCAACCTTATCGGAATGACCCTTAAAAATACTAAATCAAAAGTTAAATTCAGAGGTGAATTCTCTGAACCATTTGAAGTCCGAACTGGACTTCGACAGGGAGATGGACTCTCGCCTTTACTGTTTAACTGTGTATTAGAGAAAGTCATGCGCGAGTGGAGTAAGAAATGCCAGCCAAACATCAAGATTGGCAAAACTATTAAGCTTAATTGCTTAGCATTCACAGACGATCTTGCACTACTTGCAAATAATGTAGAAGAAGCTAAACTTCAAATTGAAGAACTTGAAAAAATAGCAGCAAAAACCGGACTACAAATTTTGTTCGAAAAAACAGAAATGATGCCAACCTTCAAGGTTGAAACACCAGCCATCCAACTAAACAATAATAAACAAATTAAGATTGTAAATAAATTCAAGTATCTGGGGGAAATTATAACCTGGAACTCAAACGAGAAAGTATCGATAGAAAGCAGAACAACAAAATTGAAACAAACACAACGAATCACCTGGCCAACTTACAAGAAGAAATCTCTCTCAATGAACGCCAAATTCACACACTACTACTCCGTTATTAAGCCTGAAGCAACTTACGCTAGCGAAACACTATTCAAGTTGAACACCAAATCAACAACAGATAAACTACAGAAGGCAGACAGAAGAATCATCAGAACAATCATCAACAAAAAACATCAAATAGAAGGACAATGGAGATTGTTGCCTAACGAAGTGGTATACCGGGAAAGTGAGTCAATAATAGACACAATGCGAAAAAGGCGAGTTGCCTTTTTCTGCCACATCACAAGATTGCCAGAAACCAGGCTAATGAAACAGCTATTCAACTACTTTTGGAAAAATAAAACCAAAAANGGTATACCGGGAAAGTGAGTCAATAATAGACACAATGCGAAAAAGGTGAGTTGCCTTTTTCTGCCACATCACAAGATTGCCAGAAACCAGGCTAATGAAACAGCTATTCAACCAAAAACAATTGGTTAAAATAAGTCCAGGATGGTTTAGGAGAGTTAGGTATAACAATGCAACAAATTGAAAACAGAGGAGAGAAGAATATTCTGAGGAACAGAGACACAAGGCTTAAACTAAAAACATTTGAACGAAAACAATACACCATAACTGACAAAAAAACGGGCTGCCAGGTCGGAAAGAATGAAAAAGTTTTGGGAGCAGAAGAGGAAGCTGAAAGCAAAATCTCTAGCTAATATCCTGAAGACTTAAGTGTAAATGGACTGATTCAAGTGCTCCAATGTGGGCGTAAAATATGTAAAAAAAAAAAAATTATGGAACTGGGAGCTGACAGTATACCGCAATCTGATAATGAAAACTAATGTAGCTATTTTAAAGTACGTCTGTTGAGATATGAATGCAATTTGTAGTGTAATGTATCTATAAAGTCTGCATTTCAAGATGCAGCAGTCAGTGGCCATTGTCTCCAAGTACAGGCATTGAGTAAAGATATACCTAGAGTGTACTTCCCTAGGTTAAATTTTCTGACCACTCCATAAGGGAGGAATCTGTAGTTCTTTGGTTGAACACCACATAGTGCTAGTCCATTTTCGTGGCAGCTGCTTATGAAAGTCGGCAGTATTGTCACTGTGACATCTACCTTCTCTTTCACTCTTACTCCATCTTTATAACTCCCAGACCAAACTCCGCAACAGTAGAACAGGTTCTGAATGTCTTCTATATCCACGAAGCTGGGACAGACAAGATGGCGGACACCCAAGTAACTAACTCAAGCCGTATATGCCCGTTTACGAAAAGGTTATGGGTTCTGTAAAACTTATGTATGTACAAAATTAAACTTGAAGTTCACATAAGTAACGGAAAATGTTGCAAATTACTCACACTGTCATAATAAAATAATAGACACAACTTTATAAAATACACTATAACTGTGGATTTATGTACTATGTATATGTTATCAAACGGATGTTCTGTAGGCTGTGTGTGTGTAGCTCAGTGGGTTGGAACGCGGGTCTGCACCATATAACTTTAGGCTTAAGAGTTTAAATCTTTGTCGTGTAATGAATTTTTTTATGTGATACATTACTGCTGTTTATAACTTATGTTAGTTATTGTTNTAATGAATTTTTTTATGTGATACATTACTGCTGTTTATAACTTATGTTAGTTATTGTTAGAGAACGTTTATTTCCAGAATCCTAAATTGTCAAAAAGCAATAATACCCAAGTAACAGCACAGAGAAATTGACTATCTGTGGTTGTTTGCTAATCAAATTGATTGAATTCTAAAGGAGATAATTTGAGCTGTGTAGCATGAGTAATGTTAACAGGCACACATAAAAGCCATAAGTTTAATATTGTGATAGTTTTGCCTTCTTTTGGCCTTTTAACTGTAAAAGCTTGTTTAATTACAGAAAGCACATGATTTATTATTATGCTCATTAAAGATACACATTTAAATACAGGGGCATAGCCGTTTAGGGGAGGGGGGTGATATCTGGACATTTCCCCCCACCAAAATTAAAATTAAATATTCAAAAATAAAATTTGAAAACAAAATAACAAATTTTATTTTAATATAAGAAATGTGTGACCTCCCATGAATGTGAAGGATGTTTATAGCATTTTGTGTTTTCATATCTGTATATTAGCCCATTGATTATAAATAATTTTGTTACTATTAATTTTTAATAATATAGCTTACATTTTTTTTTCTAAAAATATAAAATCATCCCCCCCCTCCCCAATTCTTTAGTACATTCCTGACTACGCCACTATTTAAATAATTTGCCAATATTTTAATAAGTGGCGTAAATGCCCGTTGTACATACATGTGAATACAGTGCCTTGTTAAATAAATGCAGTCTTCAGAGGAAAGAAACAATCGTCATACAAAGTCCCTACATATAACATTTGAATGCATTTGTACCCCTGCCCTCCTGCGAGTTGATTTGCCTGCCATTTACTATTTTCTGTTAGCACTTTAGGTAATGTGTGGGTATGAACTGATTCATTCTTTCTTCTCTTCTGCTATTGAAACTTTTATGCCTTCTGTTGTGCTCATGAGAATAACAGAAAGTAGCAGAAATTGGGCATCGTGTAGCTTACACGAATTATACCTCTCGCAGAATTTAGGCACCGGAAACAGGAGAAAATACCCACAATAAACGAATTGAAACTACATTTGCTGTATTAATTAACACTCCTCATCATGATGGTGATCTTACATGTTAAAAGATATGATTCGTTCGTGTAATCGTGCAAACAAAATAAGTGGTCATGAATGAACAAAGTATTTATTTACTCAACAAAACCTGGGGCACACAGAATATAACTACTTTTAGGAAAAGTAAATTATAATTATGTAAATATGCCACAAAACACAAGGATGCTGTACTGTCACAAATAATTCCAAATTTTACATAGTGTTCGTAAATTGTTGTCATTAGCCATTTGTAACCTAGGAGACGACATACATTCCAGAATATACGAAAAAAATTTGACGCAGTCAAGATAATAAAAAATATTTCTGTTCTTCTTGGCAACAACTGTACACTATGAACAGAGAAATTAATTCATTAAACTGCATTCAAACACACCTGCACACCTTAATTTAGCATAATCTGTAATGCCTGAAGTAAAGCTGGGTTTATAATAGAAATATTTAAGCATTTAATTATGCATTAATACGTGTTGCAGAAGAAACGAAAGTGTGTTCTCTTATGTATTGGTTCCCAATGGAATTTATCAGGTCGTGTGCATTGATAGGATTTCCTTAAGCGTTGAAAGAAATAGTTATATTTTATATTGTAAGTAAACTTTTTCAGACTGTGACCAATTAGAACAGAGCAGTCGGTGTTGTTGGCAGGAAACTGTTAGTTACAGTGATGTAAGTATAAAAAAAATATTAAAAATATGTGTGTGTGTGCGCGCGCGCTCGCAAACTTGCGTGCATGTGTGTGTTTTTTGACGATTATATATGTTTACAAAAATAAACTTCTCTGGTAGAAAATATTAGCTTCGAAGTATGATCTGCTTTAATATGGTTGTGATATACCAGGTTAGATTAGGTTAGGAACAAAAGTAAACATGACCAGCTTGCTGCCTGTTTCCATTCGCTGGAATTAAGAATTAAAACATTATTAGAAAACTGCAAATACAGAAGACATGTTTCCTTTTTACAAATAAGCGCTTACTGCATACT
The DNA here is from genome assembly GCA_002778355.1 of Clitarchus hookeri. Classification (NCBI taxonomy): domain Eukaryota; kingdom Metazoa; phylum Arthropoda; class Insecta; order Phasmatodea; family Phasmatidae; genus Clitarchus; species Clitarchus hookeri. The sequence continues at coordinate 388,003 of NQII01000848.1, read as the reverse complement.
TCTTAACCCATAATTCTTTTATTGTAAACCCAGCTTAACTATTAGCGAATGGCACCGAGTTATTGCAGTGAACAGATGTGTAGTGTAGAAATAGTTATATTTTGTAATGCATTGTTATAGTCCGAAGTAGAATATTGTGACTCTCTTTGTCGTATCTAGTTTTAATGCGTTCATTAGTGTTATCATTACTGATAACACTCAGTGTCAACTTTTTTTCACACTGTTATGGGTTCGAGATTTCAGTGTAGAATATAAAATAGTGTGCTTGTTACACTCGTGTAACTGTACACACACATAGCAGCCACCTTTTTAGACAATAACCACTAATGCACATCATTATTTTAAACATGGATCTTACAGAGACGTAAATTGTATNATATTTTTTAATAAGTGGCGTAAATGCCCATTGTACATACATGTGAATACAGTGCCTTGTTTTCCATATATAAGCAGTGCTGTTACTCATATCATTTTCCATACATTAATAGTACTCATACTAATTAACTTAAATAAATGCAGTCTTCAGAGGAAAGAAACAATCGCCATACTTTTTGGACGCACCACAAAGTCCCTACATATAACATTTGAATGCATTTGTACCCCTGCCCTCCTGCGAGTTGTTTTGTCTGCCATTTACAATTTTCTGTTAGCACTTTAGGTAACGTGTGGGTATGAACTGATTCATTCTTTCTTCTCTTCTGCTATTGAAACTTTTATGCCTTCTGTTGTGCTCATGAGAATAACAGAAAGTAGCAGAAATTGGGCATCGTGTAGCTTACACGACTTATACCTCTCGCAGAATTTAGGCACCGGAAACAGGAGAAAATGCCCACAATAAACTAATCGAAACTACATTTGCTGTATTAATTAACACTCCTCATCATGATGGTGATCTTACATGTTAAAAGATATGATTCGTTCGTATAATCGTGCAAACAAAATAAGTGGTCATGAATGAACAAAGTATTTATTTACTCAACAAAACCTGTGGCACACAGAATATAACTACTTTTAGGAAAAGTAAATTATAATTATGTAAATATGCCACAAAACACAAGGATGCTCTACTGTCACAAATAATTCCAAATTTTACATAGTGTTCGTAAATTGTTGTCATTATCGATTTGTAACCTAGGAGACGACATACATTCCAGAATATACGAAAAAAATTTGACGCAGTCAAGATAATAAAAAATATTTCTGTTCTTCTTGACAACAACTGTACACTATGAACAGAGAAATTAATTCATTAAACTGCGTTCAAACACACCTGCACACCTTAATTTAGCGTAATCTGCAATGCCTGAAGTAAAGCTGGGTTTATAATAGAAATATTTAAGCATTTAATTATGCATTAATACGTGTACAGAAGAAACGAAAGTGTGTTCTCTTATGTATTGGTTCCCAATGGAATTTATCAGGTCGTGTGCATTGATAGGATTTCCTTAAGCGTTGAAAGAAATAGTTATATTTTATATTGTAAGTAAAACTTTTCAGACTATGACCAATTAGAACAGAGCAGTCGGTGTTGTTGGCAGGAAACTGTTAGTTACAGTGATGTAAGTATAAAAAAAATATTAAAAATATGTGTGTGTGCGCGTGCGCGCTCGCAAACTTGCGTGCATGTGTGTGTGTGTGTTTTTTGACGATTATATATGTTTACAAAAATAAACTTCTCTGATAGAAAATATTAGCTTCGAAGTATGATCTGCTTCAATATGGTTGTGATATACCAGGTTAGGTTAGGTTAGGAACAAAAGTAAACATGACCAGCTTGCTGCCTGTTTCCATTCGCTGGAATTAAGAACTAAAACATTATTAGAAAACTGCAAATACAGAAGACATGTTTCCTTTTTACAGATAAGCACTTACTGCATACTTCTTAACCCATAATTCTTTTATTGTAAACCCAGCTTAACTATTAGCGAATGCCACCGAGTTATTGCAGTGAACAGATGTGTAGTGTAGAAATAGTTATATTTTATAATGCATTGTTATAGTCCGAAGTAGAATATTGTGACTCTCTTTGTCATATCTAGTTTTAATGATTTCATTAGTGTTATCATTACTGATAACACTCAGTGTCAACTTTTTTCACACTGTTATGGGTTCGAGGTTTCAGTGTAGAATATAAAATAGTGTGCTTGTTACACTCGTGTAACTGTACACACACATAGCTGCCACCTTTTTAGACAATAACCACTAATGCACATCATTATTTTAAACATGGATCTTACAGAGACGTAAATTGTATNTGCCACCTTTTTAGACAATAACCACTAATGCACATCATTATTTTAAACATGGATCTTACAGAGACGTAAATTGTATTTACGCTTTAAAAACAAAAATTTATGTTAGAGTTGAGCGAAATACGTGATAATCAATGTCCTATTACCGCAGTATGCGTAAGATTTTCTGCTTTCCGTCCTTTGCACAAAATTACTCTAGCTGTATGAACGTAAGTACTTATTAGTTTCAATGTTGTCACTTATAGTTCTGATCACGCTAAAAGAAAAGTTAATAAGATGGACACTTACAGATGCGCACTCATACAGCGTTCACATTTGTTTAAGTATGTAAATGTTGTACATGTATCGGGAAATGACATACGCTAGTACACGGGGAAACAAATGTGTGTACATCTCGTGCCAAGATAACAATAACAAGTTTTCTTCACGATTGGTTATAAACCTGGCATGGCAATGAATGTAACATTAATATGCAGGGCAGTGAGAACATTGTCAAGTTTTTACAAGGCAAGGCATGGATGAGTGTAAATGATATCAAAAGTCAAGAATTAATTTTTATTCATTCCATTATTAGTATTAAAATAAAATTTCCCTCTTTTTGCAAATTTTAATAATAAATTATAGATAACTGCGTTTACTGCATCAAATCCTTTCTTGAAAAAATGTCCGTGATTTATTAACAGCAACACTTTTATTTTCATCCGCTTTTCAGCTGCAGCTCCTAATGGGTTGATAATTTTACATTTATGCTCCTACGTTACAACATAGATTCAGTTTTTGTTTTCCGTCAAAATGCTTGTTCGCAATCTTATCAGATGGCTAGTTGCTGTAATGGATGCAAATAAGCATGCCTGTCTGTCGGAATGCGTCAAGCATCGAGTAGAGTGGAGTGTGCTTATATACGAAGTGCATTCCTAGGTTCGGACAAAGCCTTAATGACACTTGAATTGACAAATCTAAAAGTACTGATTATTTGTACAAACAGTCACCTTTGTAGTAGATCACAACACCAAACTGTAAACACTGAGTCAAATTGTAGACCTTCGTGTATCTAACACATATTTCTCGACTAGTGAATACGCATTTCCTGGCAATTTCCTTTCACACAAGAACATGACATCATTCATGATTGATATCAATTATTAAATTGGTAATCGTAAGTGCTAACAGCACTTTTATTTTATCATGAACACCTAAACTATAGTAAAATAATAAATTAGAATTAAAAACAAGTTAATAGACATAATATAGTTATAGTGCCTATGTACTATTCATTACAATGACCGTTATATATTTTTGGTAATTCATTTTCGCAAAGGTAAATAAAACCAAATAGTAGTTGACATCACTGCAAATATCAGCAAATACATAATTCTTATCTAATGCCAAAATTGTTAGCCTAGAACATTGTTGAAATTCCTTACTACTTTATTTACTACATTTTCTTCTGTCTTGCTGCCCGGAGAAAAAGTTAATTTATTAATGATAGATGACAGTGTAGGCTTTCAGTAATGACAAGAATAACATCTTTAGGCATCTGCACCATTTAATGAGCCTATGCAGTTAATCATGAAGAATATTAATTAGTTCAAAAACTTTCTTTACACCAACATACATTACAAGATAAAGTTACGGAGGTACACAAGCTTTGGGCCATACGAAATATTCTACAACAAAAACGAAAAGATTTTCTTACCTTAAAATTAAGATATCTCCAGACTGTCTCAGAGGTGTAATTAAAGTTGAGAAGTCTGAACAAATTAGGTTTTTGCAAACATGCTGTGGCACTTGTCAATGGGTTCAACATGGTATAGGAAACCAAAGAGCACTTCTGTAACCTACTGATGTAGTTTGTACACACTAATTTAGGTGGTTTAAACGATTTGGCGTAAAACTTAGATTTACAACCACAAATATGTATTATGTTTTCAAACACAAATGAAAACACACTACTGATTACAATTTCATGCACACATTTGTGTACTGTTTTACAGGTGTTATAGTTATTGTATTTTCTGAGAACTTGAATGGGATTCACACTGAAGTGACCTTTTCTTAGTGCGACATTTGTATTTCAACTGTCTGGATTACCATTTTTCTTCACAGCTAAGTCTTGTTTTTATTACTAAACACAAAATAAATATCTTCTGGTTATAACAGTCTTTAAGGTACCAGTTGACAAAACTGCGGTTTGTGACTTGCAACAAATATTCATCTAGTTTTTGGGAGAGGCCTTTTTTCTGGCAAATATGAGGATAGAAACGTGCAAACTCGCCCAGCAGAAAATATATCACTCGCCACAAGCTATCCTAGGCTGGAGTCAAAACAAATTCAGGGCCTTTTTTTTTTTTTTTTGCTGTAATTTTTCAAGAACATTAATGGTTTATCATTTGTTACAGAGTAATGGTTTTCGTCAACGATTAATAGTTTACATTTTCCACATTGAAACATTTTCAAGCATTGTTTTGCCACATAACCTGAGAAATAATACGTTGTGTTTTCTTCCAGCAAAGTAGTAATGTTTGTAGAGGTAATGCTTGTAGACGAGTCATTGCTGACGTTTTGAAAATGAGTGTTCACTTCTTCTAAAGGTGTGTTATCGTTCATGTCAGAAAAATATTTGCTAATATCTTCCAAAGAACTTACATGTGCATTTTTTTCTGACGAAACCTTTTTGGACACATCAGCGTGCATCAGTACATTTTCATCCACATCAGGTTTGCAGTTATCAGTTTATGGTTGTGACATTAGCCTCACCGATATTATGTGCTGCAAATTTCGGCAGAATTCTTGAGTAGAAGGATTCCTGTTGTAACCATATCTCATCTGAATTACTGAAAACAAGTTTTCCAGTCGATCTTGCTGAAGTCTTGATGTCAGTTGATAATTCACACCTTCTGTTTTCAAGTGGCCCCATAAATTAAGGGTTGCTGTGATTGTCTGCTGAAAATTAAGAAATGTCTGTGTTAACTTATTCTCCATTTGTAAATCCACCTTCAAGCTGCAACTAAATTTTCTTCATCATGGACGTTTTAGGCACTCTGGGGTATTCTATTTGGATATTTATAATTTGCTGTCACACTAGTGAAGATATCAAACAAAAATGTTGACTTTAAGAACAAATTCGGCATTAGACTGTTTTATAGCATTTTTTTCAATTTCTGCTTGAAAAACTGTCATGAGGCCTGCATACACTGAACGACTAAACACCTGAGTAGCTAACTTGATGCTCATTTTGTCAAAAGGTCCAGGATGAATATGCTTGGTAACTGATCTTCAGAATAACTCTTGCAATTCCAAAAGAAGAGTCATTAATAAAAAGGTCTTCAATCGGTTACCAAGAAATGGTTTCATCTTCTACGATAAAATCATTGCATTCTAAATTATTTCTTACACCTTTAATTAAATGAGGCACATCAAAAAAGCCATAAATCTTTGAATTATTATGCATGTAGTAAGTAAGGCCTGTCTCTAGTTATTCCCAACATCTCAACAACTTTCTGATTTGTGGAGCTCTGATCACAGACAACTGCTCTGATATTTAGCCCAATTTCAAACAGTGTGGTAATGACTATTTCTAGAAGCAGCAACAAGCTGAGGACAAAAAATAATCAACTGGGATTTTCCAATAGTATATTAGGCCTCTTACTAAAAAACAAGTGCTTGAGTCACCATTTACTCGCTTCGTCCTAAATAGCCAAGATCCTGCATCCCCTCATACAGATTGTTTTTCATGTCATGAGAAAGCCACTCCTTTATTCACCTTTCATCGAAAATAAGAACACAGTTTTTCTCGTGGTTGTTCATTGTTTCGTCTTTGCACCAAAGTTTTTCGATTTTAATTCTTCTGGTATTCCTGGCTGCAAGTTTACACCACCAACTCATTTCCTTACAGTTCTCTTGCTCAGNTCGATTTTAATTCTTCTGGTATTCCTGGCTGCAAGTTTACACCACCAACTCATTTCCTTACAGTTCTCTTGCTCAGTAGCCTAAAACCTTCTTTAAGCCATGATTGATACAATGAAGGTCACTTATATTACAGATTAATGGCAAAGTGTCTTNCAGCCTAAAACCTTCTTTAAGCCATGATTGATACAATGAAGGTCACTTATATTACAGATTAATGGCAAAGTGTCTTTCATCCTGCTGCCACGTCTTTTACGTTCTGTGGTTCATCTGCATCTTTAGGAAAGTAAAGGGCACAATTATCAAGATAATTACCCATTTACAGCAGTAGATCAGCCGGATTGAGTTAAGTGTTAATTTTATTTTGTCTGTAAGCATATTTACTTTGTGAACGTTTCCAGATCAAATGTTTTTTATGCAACTGTTAAATCAATTTTGCTATCCTTGGAGTTACTTGTGAATTTGCAACTATGTCTGGGCTCCCGGTACTGTCATTTGAAGGCACTGTTACAGCTGGGTTACTTACAGCTTACTTTGTGTCCTCTTCTGCACTGGTAGATGGTTGTGGTGCCATAGGAAAATTTTCACTTGAAACAGAGTTGTCTTGACTTTTTTTTGTACACTATGGGTACAGCGGTTCTCCGTAAACAACGTTTTGATGAATTTGTAAAATCTTCAATACGAAAATGGTCTTCACAGATCACTTTTATTTTCAGTTTATTGTCTGGTAGTGCAAGAAATGAGTAATTGCCACTGTGTAATATCCACTCCAGACATCTGACAAACACGACAAAAACATTTTCACTGAATCATAATTTAATTATGACATAAATGAAACATATAAATCTATTTTTATACTGTGAATAGAATAGAGTAGGGCAAAAGTTCACAGTTTAGGTATTTCTGGTTTGGTGCGTAATAATAATAAGGTAACTAGTATTCGACCAACAAGCTCTAATAGTGGACTATACATAAACCAACCACGAGGTATGCTGCATGTTTGTGTTTGTGAAGGAAAACTTTTCAGGAATCTATATAATCAGAACCAAACATCAATAAATAGTTAATTTTGTTTTATTGTGATTAACCTTTATGTGATGTATTTTGTGAAGGAACGTTGCCCACAGCCCGTCTGCAACCACCTCTGTCCCTAAAGATCAGCAAGAATTTCCACGTTACGGCCCTAAACAAAAATTGTGAGCTTATCTAGCCCTAGAGATTATCTCGTCAGTAGTGTATCATTCTTAATTTCTCTTCCTTTTTGTTTACCCCGATCTGGATTCTCCATGGCCGGTAGTACAATTCGTTATTTCCTGTTAGGAAATTTCCATTGAGTCCAAGAACATCCAGTAAGTGTAAATATCTGTTGTGGGTTGCGCTTATTACTTGTGTTGTGCAATGTGATACCATTGCAATCAGCCGTAGAGAGCACTTACTGCCAACAACTGGCCTTCGGGTATGAACATAGAAGATGGAAGCCTGTTTATCGTGTTCGAACTACATTTAAATCTATGCTAGTTCTGCGACCAGCAGTTGGAATTTAGAATTTATTCTCACTACTAATTTCAACTAATGTAAATTATGTATAGTGGGCAGCGGGGACTTTAGTCGTTTAGTGCACCAAGAGAATGTATTGTAAAATAGTTAATTTCACCTTTTCATTACGGCTTATCTCTCCTTTCTAAACACTGGTGGTCCGTTCTTGAGCGTTAGCCGGTGCATCAAAATAATTTGCGGAAACTGTTTACAGTTCTGACTGATCCCAATTTCACTTCTTTCAGACAGTGAGAACGTAAAGCATGTTCCCAGTTAACAACATAATTTCTACATATCTTTGATTTTGATTTAACTGCTGACAAATATTAAAACCTTCATCTACATCCTATAAGAGATCTTATAATCTTGCCCAGTAACAAAGAATGTAAGAGTCAGCAAAGTAAAACATGTCGCGTGGGACAAAACATCTAATATCATGATGGGGCAAAATTTTATCCTGCTTGTTTTATCCATCATGAAGGTTTTTTAAGTGAAGTAGGATTGTGAAGCCGTTGTTTAATTTCTCAATCTTCTATTATGTGCACACTTTTGCCCCACTGCAAATGCACTTACACCCCAGTTGGGTCAAAATTGCAAAAATTAAATGTTTTCTGCAACTATTATATGCGTATTGCAAAATTTTTTCAGAGTGGGTTTGGAATATAAAATTTAAAATATATGCAAGCCTCAAATTTCTCTAGCATTACCGTATTAATGACTGTTTTATATGCATTTAAAGAAATGTTAATGTACGCAATCCTGCCACACACTACACCACATTTTTCTTAAACACTTCGAGAGTGGAAGAGATTTACAGACATCTAAGACAAACTACAAGTGAGTCACGTTATCTATCACTACATGAACACTAGTTCTGTTGTTCTCTCCGGTACCAGTAACATTATAGTATTGGTCCACAATAGACAGCCAAACGCCAAGTTATTGTGTCCCAGTCAAGTAACGTTACCTAAGAAGTGTCACTTCATAGGTAACATTATTTACAAATCCTTTGTGTTCATTTTCGTAATTTACCATTTGATTGCTGCAGACGTAATATAATGTTACAGTGAACATCATGAAAACTGCTGGTGAAGTAGTGTTATATCACCAGTGTCTTCGAAGAAAGTTGACATCATAAAAGTTCAGCAATTTCTATATAACAGTTGAATTCATTGAACGTCATATGACGTCAGTAGCACTCAAAAGTGGAAAATGAGTAATTTCCAAATAATATAAACTATACATTTCATGCGTGGCACTCTTATTTATGTAGTCTGCAGAAATTTTGTTCAAGAAACTCAGCCTTAACAGTTACAAAATCAAATTTTACCTTGAATCATTATGTTATATACTACTGGAGCGTTACACCTGTTATATAACNTATACTACTGGAGCGTTACACCTGTTATATAACTTTAGTTTATAAAAGGTTGTAAATTATTTACAATAAAACATATCTAGGGAGACAGTTTTTATTATTTTACTACACAAAAATTGTCAGTTTCATTGTGATTGTTTAATGCTATGAACGATAAAGGCTGTGTTTAAACTTAAACTAAGTGAATCATGTTCCACTCAGATACAGAATTTTTAAGAATAATTTATATGTATAGTTTTAGTACTTGGTTCAGTTTTCCCCAAAGGTAAGGCAAAAAAAAATGGAAGTTTTCATTGTATTACTTTACTGAATGCACGGATAACTTTATCACGTATGTCAAAAGGTATTTTTTCTCCGTATTTATGTATTTGTTTGGGCTGTTCATTCCTATTTGTACAGTAAATTTATTTACAAGTGTTTGTGTATAATGTATATATAACATTTGTTTATCGACTTTGCAATAACTTCTGACATTTAATATCACACCATTAAGGATCATTCATGTCAAAACTAACGACAACAACTTAGAAGTCTGTGTCTTTCGTTTTGCGATCTCCTACATAATTTTCTCATTAATTGATTATTATTTTAATGTAATTAATATATTACCACACAGAGAGGATATCTTTAACTAGTTACATGTAAAAGGATTAGTACATGTTGCTTGAATATTTAGTCGCAATAAAAAATGTGAGATAGCTGATAGAATCTCATAAAAGCCTATACATAAAAACAAACACTTTTTATATACATGCACATTATAAATTATTTAAGGAAAAAAGGAATTATTTTCCAGGTGAACGGTTTTTTTTCCGTCCAATCCATCATTCAGCTGTTATTGTAAATTACATGTATCAAAAAGTAAATATAGCTCTAGTACTAAATATTCCCACCACGTTTCACACTTTTGGACAGGTATAAGGCAATTTAATGTTACAAAACATTTTTTTCAACTAAACAAGCTACATACAACATGGAATTATTTGCTCGCAAATCAGTTCCATAAAGTTTAAAAATTGCAAAAAGTTGCAAATATGGTAGGTAAATGATAAAACTTTTTATCACTTATTTGTTCCGGCATGTAGACTACTTTGTAGAAGGGCGCGGAACATTGTGTCGCATTACACTAGTTATGAAGTAAGTTATTAATCATTAAATGCCATAATTTTAATTTCTTGGCAAAATAATTTCAACACATTTTAAAATGGATCTACTTTGTGTAATCCACCCCACCTGTGCGTATATAGGCATATTTATGTATAGTTTATTTATGTACATGTGCGCCATGCATTTAGTGATTATAAATACACACACATACTATTAGGATAAGGAACACATATACCTTTGTTATCACAAGAATGTAAATGTGTACATTTTTTGTTTTATTTATATTTATCTCATTGAGCTTTCTTGGCTTATTACATCTTGTTTCTTAAACACAGAAGTAATGTATGGAATGTCGTGGACTTGTTGATTGTGTTTATATTCAACTTACAGCCAGCCATATTCAAAAATACCTACACATTGATTTCATAAACTAAATTTGGCATTTCTTTAATTGTCAAAAAATATTTGTATACCGAGTGATAAAATCAACTATATAATTCAAGCTTCCGATTTTAGTTTCATAGTATCTGTTTCTCACTATAAGGCTCTTTCATCAATTTGTGTATAGAATTGTTCGTTTTAAAATTTAATGTTACGAGTACTTCATTGCTTTCAGTCAAGCAAGCTCTGAATTGTGTAAAACGCTAAAAGATGATCATTTATATGTTTGTCGTTATAGTTATGAGAATTTCACCAAATCTAAAAAGTCAAAAATTAAATGAGCTTAGATAAGTATTTATAACATATAATTGTGCTATTATGAATTATTTAGAAATAAATTAAATACAATAAGCATTCAAATAAAAATACTGTTTTTTGTAAAATTTACATCATTATTAACTGCAGATATGTAGGCTATATTATAACTCAAGTATTGTGTTTTAAACCGGAAGTTAGCAAACTAAAATACGTGATTATAATAAACACTAAATTGCAGGTTTACCTTGTATTTTTGCCGTAGTAAGACTGCATCATTACAATCATACAAATGTATTTACACAATAACAACAATTTGGAGACCATTTCTGCCTTAGCATTGCATGAAATTAAAAAAACAAATCTCAAACTTATGATGTGTGACAATCAACGTCAATGAATCTCCTCCATCTTGATACATTAGTTCGCTGAATGTATTTAATAGATGATCAACAGTTACTAAGTCTGACGCGTGCCGCATATGGTTAGTATTAGAAGCACCGCTGTCACACCCCCTGCCATCTTAAACCAG
>NQII01000848.1:172864-373485 GCA_002778355.1 Clitarchus hookeri | reverse complement strand
GCTAGCGCCATCAGTAGACATGTGCTGCTAGACCCGTGCTGCTAGGCCACGTCGGCCTAAGAGGGCGGACAAGCAATTAACACGTGCCAAGGTTATGCCGAGTTAAACCAGCGAATCGCTGACGCACCAAGGAACACGAGAGAACATGGACATGTGTCGAGGTTATGCTGAGTTAAGAACTGCTGAGAAAATGTAGAGATCAGCTAGAGTTGTGCCAACGCACCTCTAGTTAGACAAGTAAGAAGGGCTGACAGTGTTTGGCAGTATTGCTGTGCCCCCTGTAAATATATTTGAAGATCTGCAAGATATACACTGGAGCAGAAAAAACTGGTATAGGCATGCGTATGCAAATAACAGAGGTACGGAACCAATCAGAGTAACGCGATGCTGTCGGCAGCACCTATATAAGACAACAAGCGTCTGGCAAAGTTGCTAGATCGGTTACTGCTTCTACAATGGCAGGTTATCAAGATTTAAGTGAGTTTGAGCATGGTGTTATAGTCGGCGCATGAGAGATGGGACATAGCATCTCCGAGGTAGAGATAAACTTTCACAAGTGTACCGTGAATATCGGGAATCCAGTAAAACATCAAATCTTTGACGTCGTTGCGGCCGGAAAAAGATTGTGAAAGAACGGGACAAACGACGACTGATGAGAATCATTAAACGTGACAGACGTGCAACCCTTTCTCAAATTGGCGCAGATTTCAATGCTGGGGCATCAACAAGTGCCAGCATGCGAACTATTCAATGAATCATCATTGATATGGGCTTTCGGAGCCGAAGGCCCACTCGTTAACCGTTGTTGAATGCACGACACAAAGCTTTATGCCTCGCCTGGGCCCGCCAACACCGCCATTGGACTGTTAATGACTGGAAACATGTTGCCTGGTCTGACGAGTCTCGTTTCCAATTGTATCGGGCGGATGGACGTGTACGGGTATGGAGACATCCTCATGAATCCATGGACCCTACATGTCAACAGGGGACCATTAGAGCTGGTGGAGGCTCTGTCATGGTATGGGACGTGTGCAGTTGGCGTGAAATGGGACCCCTGATACATCTAGATAAGACTCTGACAGGTGACAGATACGTAAGCATCCTTTCCAATCGCCTGCACCCATTCATATCCATTGTGCATTCCGACGGACGTGGACAATTCTAGCAGGATAATGCGACATCCCACACGTCGAGAGTTGCTATCGAGGGGCTCCAGGAACACACTTCTGACTTTAGACACTTCCATTGGCCACCTAAATCACCAGACATGAACATTATTGATCATATCTGGTATGCCTTGCAACGTGCTGGTCAGAAGAGATCTCCACCGCCTCGCACTCCTATGGATTTGTGGACTGCCCTGCAGGATTCGTGGTGTGAATTGCCTCCTGCATACCTTCAGACATGAGTGCTCGCGGGAGCCCTACACTATATTAGGCAAGTGTACCAGTTTTTTTGGCTCTTCAATGTATGTTAAATATTTGAGTTGTTTTATCTTAATTAGGCATCGTTAAAGAAAATGAGTATTTGTGGTCCATAGCATACTTCTTCCCCCTCCCCTCCTCAAATAAATTGTCTCTTTAAATATATCCTATGAAACAACAGGGCGTTATTTTGACGGACACGACAGCAGTACTTTTAACACCTTCCGGTAGATATGCTATTGTAATTAAGTTACAAAAGTTTTTTTGTATTTATTAGTGCACGTACCTGCCCTTATTTTTCATGAGAAATGTTCACATAGAAATGCTGTCATATCCATTTACTCGTCTATTCTTACTAACACATGCCTTGGTCGCCACCAGTAATACACGAGTTGGGTATCCACAACTGCAATGATAACTTGCGTGAGACAGGCTCGCTTTTAGCAGAACGTGAACGAACATGTGGGTGAGCTGAAGAGCAGATGGCCAGGGTGAGGACCTACTTTTCCTGGCTGCAGAAACTGGCAACACCGCACGGCTGGTGAGTTATTTAGTCTGATGCATCACCTGCTATATACTACTGCCCAGTCGAGAAAACTAGTACTCCTCTGAATGATTACAAGACCTAACACAACAAACTGGTCAGACTTTTTCCTATACCATGGCCACTCTAGTATATATCTTTACTCAATGGTGCAGGCAACTAAAATAATTTTTTTGGGAGTCCTGCAATGTAGTAGTGAAATTTGCTGTCATGCCAATGTGTAAGAAAGTGAAGACATTTCTTTGGGTTTAAATGGTGAAATATATGTTAAATTGGATCTTTCGTCTATGGTGAATAAAATACATGCTATTACAAGATGCCAGAGGAACGTATTCGAGTTTGTGAGGGATGGAGGTCTTAACAAAAATAAAGGAAATAAACTTGATTTTAATTACTTCACACTGTTATTATTTACAACATTAATCTGTCTATCTCCACTTATACTTTGTTATTCTCAGTGAGTGCAATACAGTAAACTCCCGATTAACCATGTTAATTGGTACCAGAGAAAACACAAATAAGCAAATTTGTATTAAAAAACCCGAATAATCGAATTTACACATTTTTACTATTAATGGAATAATGATATTGGCTCCAAAAAATGTGATAAAACATAATACATATTATACATTTCAAAGCAAACACAAATCACGCATTTAAAGTACTGTATGTAGTGCAGTACACGATACTTCATCTGATATTTATGTTGCACCGAGTGTAGTGTAATTCACGGCGCATCGAGTATACACAGCTTATAGCCTGCACCGGCGCCAGGTGGGCAGCATGGAGCGATAAGTGGTGCATAGTGTGTGTGTTTGTCGCTTCCTCAACGTGCACACAGACCCGTCCTTGAGATGGCAGAGTGAGTTGAAAGTTTAGAATGCAATGCAGTAGAGACAATAATGGGACTTTAAATGAGGCAACCTGGCATTTAAAAAATACAGTACACACCCCATTAAAAAAATAACTCTTACAATACAGAACCTAATGTTATCTTTTGCTAAAACAAGGAAAACACATTTAAAAATAGTCTACATTAATTTATTTCTAAGTTTGTAACAACCATAATGAATTTTACAAAAACATAAGCGTTCACCTCTATCGATAAGTGAAGGCTGCTTTCTCATTCAATCTCAATAGACTGGGTGGAAACGTCTTAGATTTCTTATCATCTTTAATTACTAGGAGCTTATTTAAATTTTACTAACTTACACACACACACACACACACACACACAAGTTTAAAAATTCTGAAATGTTAAGTTTTTTTATAAACATTTAAACACTTTATATTAAAAAATGTAAGCAAAGTTAAACCGCGCCTTTCTTGAAAAAGTCTTCAATTTTTTTTGGTTTACCACCGGAATTGATGTTTTTGTTTATAACATACCAGGCTCAAATTTTTTAATGATTTCTAACTTTTCTACAATAGTTAAAACTATCCTTTTATACTTTGTTGACTTTGCGAAAACGACACTACAAACAGTGAAAAACTACCATGCCCTAGCGATCGATAAACTTGCAAGACATCGTGTTTGGGTGGCTACTGAGATGAGTGTGATCAGATACGCGCTTCAACAGGCGAAAATGGATGACTCATACAGGTCTCTGACAGGCTGACAGTTTAAAGAGATAAACATCAGCTCACACGGCATAGCGATGGTACCATGGTACCACTGCTTGTTAAACAACACACATTACAGCATCGCCTTACCGCAAAAGTTACAGTCTACTTTGAAAAAAGTCAAAAAGCTACACCGATAAGCCAAAAACCGGTTAAGCAAAGCACGAATAAATGGGAGTGTACTATTTAATGTTTATCTCAGTTCTAATTAGAGTCCTTATCAATGTTTCTGTTTTGGTTTCAGTCACTTAATTCATACTCATATTTACACATATTCAATCTGTCTATTGCTATCATTCCAAATGTCTTATACTCGTTCATCAAGTTCTATAGTCCCGCCCTTCAGTCTCACTCTCCACTGTACCGATGCTTGCAGTCTGCAGACTTCACTCCCGCTGGTCACCCTCGCCACCACTTGATGCACTGCTGGCTCATCGTTTTGCTGTCTTTGCACACCTGTTGCTTAAAGTTGCACAATCCTCCAAACTCTAGGGACCATGGTGGCTGAGCGGTTAGACTTCTCACCTCCCACCAATGCGAACAAAGTTCAATCCCCGGCCGGTTCACTCCGGATTTCCGCAAGTGGGAATTGTTCCGGACAATCCCGCTGGTCAGAGGGTTTTCTCGGGGATCTCCCTTTTCACCTGCCCTTTCATTCTGGCGCTGCTACATACCTCAATTCACCCTCATCGGCTCTCAATAACTCGCTGTTAAGAGCCGTCCAAATCTCTTCACTCTCTTCACTCTTCCAATCTCTAAACTGTCAGTTCAGAGGCCCATCATGGCTTAAGTAGTCTGATTGGCACGTTCTAGAATGTTCCGTGCACTTTGAGTGCACTGAAAGAGAGGTTAGAGCAATTACCAGAACATTATTTTTTCGAAGATAACACCAGAAATTCAATTTGCTGAAGGTCAGGAGCTTGCAAGTTGCTATAGGCTTATCCAGGTAGCACACAGCGGCTTGCTTTGTAAATCTCGTGCACTTCTTAGATCACCACTTGCTTGACGTTCACCCACTCCTTTGCTCTCTCAAGCAGAACAAGGAAAGGGAAGTGATGAACAGCAGTGAGCATCTAACAGCACATTTTATGGAACATACTGAACATATGATATACAGTGGAACCGCGTTATAGTGATAGTCGACAATGGCAAAATAGTGTTGTTCCCAAATTTACTGTGTGTAATGCATAGTGTTGCCCTTCCGACCAGGAGGTTCTTACGGGCAGCCCTTGTAGATCCTGTGTTTAAAGAATGCCGTAAACTATGCATATGAAGTGTATGTAATGACCAGCAGACGCGCCCAACGTGTCTTCCTCCTGCTTTCTTCTTCCCCTCCCCCAAATTTTCAGGTTGCGGGATGGAGTTAGTTGCATATCAATCAGCGCGCTTCTTCACTCCTTACTCCTTGTCTCTCTCTTTCACCTACCTCTTCTTCTCCTATCACTCCCCCCTCCACCAAACATTTTACAAACTGGTCACACCTCAAATCAGAGCTTCCACATGTTTAAGTTTCCCCTCCACTCCCTTTCACATTCATGTTGCCAATCGATAAATTCCTCCAAACCTTCTTTGTTTCCGTGCAAGGCAGAGGATAGCCAGTCTTTCAGGTTGAAAAGAAAGAAAGAGGCGACACTACGTTTTTTTTTAGGGGTGACATTCCAACACGGCAAAGAAAACCAGCAAGTCGCATAAAATAAAAATAAAGACTGCCGCCCACAGCAGTTGTTAACAGTCTTTTAACGGTCTTAGGGTACCTTTCATCTTACAGCACATCACAGTTTTTTTTTTCAAGCTTTCTTTCTCAAAACTAATTATTGTTTTCACGTATTATTGAAAGAATAATAACTAAACAAACGGTTTTAAATCATTAATTACATGCCCTCAGCATCTTTTTGTGACTTAAAATATTTTAAAACCAAGTTTCCACACAAACTTTTACTCGCTCGGCAGAGTGACACACCCACGAGGAAATAAGCGTAATTTAACCAAATCAACCCCTCAACATACAAAATAACATACTAGTAAACTTTCAATAGTATTTCTAATTAAAACAGCAACTTAAAATCACTCGTGAAATTATTCTTTAAATACCAGTTACTTAAGTTTATGAAAAACTAATTTTTAAATTTCAAAACTTTTCTCCAGTCACGCCTTCACGATTTACGACATTTTTATACCAAACTCTGACATTTGAAATCCATTTTTAATACTTTTAAAACCTGCAATATTCAAATTCCCGTTTTTGCACAACAAAAATCACCAATTATAAATTAACTTTTTTCAATTACAAAACTTTTCCCCCGTCACGCCCTTACGATCTAAGACAACTCTATAAGAAACTTTGGTATTTAAAATTAGTTTTTAATAATATAAAAAACCTGGAATATTCAAAATTCCTGTTTTATTTAACAACTAAACTAAAGTAGTCAACCACCTAGACAGTACAGCATAAAAGGAGCAGCAGGCTGCTAGCATCTTGCCGCCACCATTTCCCTCCCCCTTCCTGCATTTTTTCCAGCGCACTCCTCTTTTCTTGGCCTCGACTAGCTGTACTCCCATTCATACCTCTCCCCTCCACTATAATACCATCTTCCTTATCCCTCACAACACCCGCCTGTTCCTCTTACCATAGCTCCGGCCAACGCGAGTATCACCACACAGACTAACAAAGGCTGGCTCGCACGTAGCAAGTGGGCGAATGTTACTTGCGATATGACGTGTTTAAACATTTTAAAAATACGAGTTTACAAATGTTCCTATCGCTATAGCGAAAGGCTTCATTGACAGATTTTTGTTATAAACAAAGTTAAGTACCTTTCAAATGATAAGGAAAATTACAGTGCATTTAAAAACTATCGCAATAGCGGATGTTTCGCTATAGGCCATACTCTTTATAGCGCGGTTCCACTGTATAACAAAACATTTTAATTTTGACATGAGCTGCATCCCCCTGCCTTAGTGCCTCTTTGTCCTGCTGCCACTGTGCATCTGCAACATGCCCTATACTGAATATCTCCGTGTCCCGAACATACAGGAAGTTGCTTTGCCGACTCCGCAGCCAATGCTGCATGTGAGAACACGCCCTGCTGGCCAGAAATTCTACCACCAGGTACATGTAGCTGTTACTGCAGGCTGGTGACCCCTCGTGTGCCAACTTCATTACTGTTCCAGGCCCTTGCGAGTGTTTCCATGTGAAGTGTTATTGAGTAGAGTGGCTTCTCTGTCTGCCATTTTTCAGGGGACTGCCAAAAAAATCTTCCATACATTTAGGATTTCATTAAATGAGGAATTAACACATCAATGAAATACAAATTCTAACCTTATTAAACTTCAAGTTGAGTGTAATGAGAGCTGTACATTATGTGTAGATAGTTTAACTAATAAACACAATAAAAGTGGAATTTAAAAAAATATTATTTTTGATTTATTAGTATTACTGCAAAAAATATATTAAAAAACATTTTACCTCAACTTGCCCAAATAAAGAATATAACATTATAAAGTGCCATACATAATTGATTTTAAGCATACACCAAATGCAAGCAGACCCCAAACCTTCAAAGTTTCTGAAAAAGGAAATAACGTGACACAGAATGCAAGCCAAATTTTGAGCATTTTGCAGGTACTCAATTGGCTGAGAGGCATGGAGAGGTTATCAATCAGTCAATCAGTCTGTGTGTTCACAGTGGGTGAGATGGAGAAGGTGAACCATCAGTGGGAGGAGTGAAAGAATCTACCCCTCCACAAACTCCTTTCTCTTCCGAACAAGTCAGCAACCAGAGGGAAGGCACGAGAATGCCATACTGGTGGTTAAGTAGTTAGCTCCCTCCCCACCAGCTGTGTAAGGGGAGGAAACGAGGTTATGGCTGGGCTCGTCTGATTATCACCGAGGATAGCAGAAGCTTCCTTAATCCACTTATGTTGGTGACACCATGCACACATGGCAAACGTCTACCTTTTGAAGTTATTAATAATATTTAACTTTTTAAAAAAGTGTGATTTTGAGACAAAAATTAATAAATAAAATTATTAAAATTGATTTCTTTACAGTCTTATATAATTATAATACAAAACTGCATACTCTGATTTTCCTGTACGCTTGTGCCTGTCGTGAGTAACGCGGCACTCTGGCTCTATGCATACACATTATTTGGTGACAAAACATGTTGAATAGGCTCTTCCAGGATATTGTTTATTCGGGAGACATGTGTGTATTGAAATAAATTAATATAAATCCTTCAATCTCCCCGCAAGAAAACACTGAATATGATATTCACACTTGGTATTATTTATACGTCATTTGATGTTCAAACAATATTTGGCGATGATGGGAGATGAAGTATATGTTTCTGGAGATATAATTTTCTTTGGAAGATACTGCGTACTGAGTTAAATTAATATTTTGTTCAAAAATTTTGTTTATTTTATGCCAGATATGATTAAACACGAACTTTACAGGGAAAAACGTCCTTTAAAAAATAACTCCTGGTTAAAATGTATTGGGTAGCATTTTCAGGTGAAATCATTTGCTTTGAAATACCACATTAATGATAGGTTCAACTATTTTGAGGAATGAATAATCTTGGTAAAATTTCTGCATTCTGGGATAGAGTTGGAAACATGTAATAATAGCACAGTGCCATAGTGGATTACCGTCACATACTCTGCGACTCCCATAACATTGCTACAGGTCAGACTTGGTGAAGAACTTGTTGTTCTGTGGTGCTGTGCAATTGACAGGATAACTGTATGTCGTTTAGAACTGAGACAACATGATCGATTTGATTTAGTGCTTGTAATGTTCCGGCATTGTTACCTGGCCGATGTTAATTATATTACAGCCTCACCGTTGGGTTCCATGTTGTAATGTTCCGGCCTCGTTACTTCCGTATTTATAATAATGCAGCCGCACAGTTTTGGGCACCATCTTGTAACGTTGCGGACGTATTACACTACCGATGTTTACGTTGCCACGGCTTGCCCTCGACTAGATCAGAAGATAGAATACGAGACTCAGTAAATTAGACGCTAGTTACCTAAGAAAGAAGTTCCAGATTAGTTTGCTTTATACTTTATTTATCATTGAAGTTTCACAGTGCACAGACGACTTTCCAGTTTGCAGAGTACGAACTTTCACAATTAATTATACCAGTGCAGAAAACAGCGCCACAGTCGTTTACAGTTTATTAATGTCTCAAACTTGCATCGCAAGACTAAGTTCCGAAGGCAGGAGGGATGTTCGTTCCCTCCTGGCACCTTAACGACCCATGCCCTTTCGGACTGGTGCGTCTTTTCACGCCCGACGCGTCTTCTTCGACGGTTTGTTACTTTCTTTCTAGGCGATAGGCACCACCAGTATATATTAGGCAGGCCTATCACCCCCCTTCTCCTAAGATAAGTGCATGGCCTCTGGCATCTGCCAGTAGCGTCATCCAAAACTACGCTGTGTCCCGTGCTCACAACATGTTATTGTACTCGAAACTGCATCACAGGAAACTAAAACTGTTGACACCGTCCACTTCAAGTCGCAGCCGGAAAGTTTTGCATAACCAAAACAACAACTTTCAAAACAACAACTTTCAAAACTAGACGGTAAACGGATTCCTGTTACAACGTAAACAGCAGATGTCCCTCCGATAACCTTCAAAAGCACACGTCTGCTCGATAAACAAACTATCGCGGGAAATGAACCACCGCGGCTTTAACTTTAAACCTGATAAAATATTACAAAGCTTTTCAAAGCTAAATACACATGAAAGAATTTTACACCTGTGTCCCAAAAAATTAAGAATATTGCGTCATTACATGCTTCATGTACAAACAATTGTTATGTGAAATTGTGACTGTACCAAAATATTTTCCAATAGACGCAATATTTTTAACTATAAAAGTGAATAATTTTACTATTATTTCACTGGGACCACTAAAAATCCCCCATGGATACCGTTTTTTGGTACATGCATTTTCAGTACATGAAGGATCCACTGTAGAGTGGTGCACATAATTCTCCCCGAAAAAGGGATTTCCTACACTAACTAATATTTTGTTTTTTGCCACTTCGGGCATCCATACTCGCACTTCTTTCTAAGACTTGGACTATTCCAACTATGCTGACACAAATATACAAAATTTGTAATCCATATTGGTCTTTTGTGTGTATTGTGTAAATTAATTTTTTCACAGCTTTGTTGCAATTCACCCAAGTCTTGCACAGGTCAACGCCATGTTCTTTAGTGTGAAAATGGGCATGTAATAGGGTGGTCACGCATCCAGCCACTCCCAGGGTCCTCACTTTTTGCACCAATCATTTAGCTGCAATAAAAGTAATTTTTTGAAAAAAAAATTTCCATTTTACATCCGAGGAGTAGTACCTCTCACCCCCTGCAGGCTCACATGCCCAAGGGTTTAAATTCATGTTATTTTCTGTTGAGTTGCAGACTCGTTTTGTGACGTCATTGCTCAGCAGATTCCAGGCAGCACCTCCATTATATGTGCATTGCATGTCATGTTGCCACCTCCCTCTACGTCTCGGACAGCAAACACAGTGTGATAGCATCAATTGCATTCTGTTACCACCCCTTTCCCACCCCTCCAGCAGGGTGATTTATCAATCGGGAGAAGAGGCAGCCAGCATGTCACCCATCCTCCACTCTGCACAGGGAGGCAGCAGCTTTTGCACATGTGTGCACCCCTCCAGCCGCTCTGGGCTTTTTCACCCTTCTCGTCAGGTGCAATGGAGGCCTGCCATGCTTCTCACAAGTTTGTGACCTTGCGCCAACAGCTGACTGACCTATGCTCCACGAAACCATGCCAGTTTACAAACCGTGTATGTTAGAATACTGGGCAACATGGAATTCCATTTTAATTATCAACTCTACAGTGCAACCAGTGCAGGAAATTGAAGTGCATGGGACTGTTTGTTGCTAATTACCCGTGATGCTATTGCCCATCAGTGAAACTTTCTACTGCATGGGTACAGTTAGCTGTACACAACTGGTGCCTGAAAAAAATTTGTGTAGGAACCAGAAAAATGATAGTCTCGTGCCAAAATTGTACTTGCCTTTACCATACTGAGTGGTTGACTGTAGAGGAACTGTCAGTCTGCCACGCAGGATATGTGTTGTGCAACATCTGCAGAGGAACTGTTCAAACAAAGTCACCTGCTCCAAACATGTCAACCACTACAGTTGCCCACCAGTGTATATTTGCACAAACTTCTACAAGTGCAGTGCCATCTATTTTCACAATGGTATGTGTTTCTGTGCCATCTGTGCTTGCACAAACTTTCCGGCTATACTATGTCATCCTCAGTTACTCTGCCTCCTGTTATGTAAGCACAAGTGCGGTGAAACATTAACTGCCCACTGTACAGGCTGTATGTACACTTACGTGGCTGCAAGACTGCCTATAAACAGCTGAGCACGCCACACACAAACCGGACACTCACAGTTACCTATGTGACTTGTGCCTCGTAGTGTACAGTGTAACAATAATATAATCTATGCAACACAATGCCTTTCCACCACGTGTGTGTGTATATCAATGCACAAACCACAGATGAAGTCATCACTAGTGATGTCACTGCTGTGTCACCTGCCATTTCACTGGACATCCTGGCGCTTTGCATTGAGATGCCACCACCAATGCTGCCCCCGACATCCTGTGTTGAGGTGCGCAACCTGCCAGTCCTTGCTGTCTTCGACATCTCGGCAGATGAGTGGTTTGCCAGGGTGGAAGCAGCAATTGCCAGGACACCATATCCACAATGTCTTGTTATCCTATATCAATCCTTACTCGAGGGCCATGGTGGTGTAGTGGTCAGACTTGTTGCCTCTCACCTAGGTGAATTTGGTTCTATTCCCTTTGAGGTCACACTTGGATTTTTGCATGTGGGAATCATACCAGACAATGCCTCTGGTTGGCAGGTTTTCTCTGGGATCTACTGTTTTTGCTGCGCTTGTATTCCACTGGTCCATATTCACCTCGCTTTGCCCTCATCGACTCTCAAGACTTCAACGTTAAAAGCCGCCATCGATCTCTCCACTCCATTCCATCCCCACTTGAATGCTGCCTCCACACCGAGATGTGTCTACTGCCCACATTGGCGTGTCAGGCATGCAACGGTATGTCACTCCCGAGGCTTGTGCCCGCAACCCATTAAGAGAGTCGCGCAGGATGTGACTCAACTGCCACCAAAATGCAGACACACAAACATTACAGAAGAGCAATATAAGCACACAGCTGCCTTGCGTGCATGCCACCACTGCTTCTTGTTGCAACTCAGCAACAAAACAACACTCACAACAGGTAAGCAGTAACCGCAGGAGCGTACTGTGTTTGCAATATTTGCCCCTGCCATGTGTGAAAATCCACACTCTCACTCATGGCTATGTTAGGGACAAACTGTGCTGCATCTGTGACAAATGCTTATACAGATATCTCTGTAATCATATACACTAACATTTTGCATCCAAGCCTGTGCTTCAGTAACCTGCAAATGAATCGCTTCAATCAGTTGTAAACATTGGTACCGAAGACTAGTCTCAGGAAAACACTACCCTTTAAACACTCCACCTGGTTGTCACCTCAAGTTTACATAACTGACACCTTCGGCTCATCACCTCATAATCCAGTTCAGGGAGTAAACAGTGGGAAGCCAGTGGTAGCCCAAGTCACCCAAGGTGTTACCAAAACATCTGCGGTCCAGCTCTAGCCCAGGTGGTCTCTTGTGTCAATCACCGCAACTCTCACTAAACTCTCCCCCATCTCCTTCACGAGCCTGTTCCACCACCATACTTATCACACTGCAGGAGCAGGCCTATGGGTGTCCGCTTATAGTGCTTTCATTTACTCTGCCTAATGGAATCAGGTTGTGCACCCCTTTCCTGCAGATTTGCCACACCATTCTCCTCGTGAGTTATCATCCATCTTGCATGGCCTTCATGAGCAATCTAGTGCTGCGCCTTGCATTTACATCTTTAAGTTGTTATGCCAGCTATATCTCAAAAACTACAGTTGTATCAGTCTCTCTCTCTATCTCTCTCTCTCTCTTCCATTGTAGCAATGATCTCACTTTCTCACCAATACCCTGCGTTTGCATAGGCAAAATAAGCATTTCTTGTAGTATTTTTGTGTAATAATTCTGCCTTCCGTTGACATTTCTGATTGTCTTCTTGTAAGTTATCAGCACCGTGGTGGTGTAGTGATTAGACTACTTGCCTCCCACCTAGGTGAACCGGGTTCGATTCCCGGCTGGGTTGTTCCAGGATTTTCGTATGTGGGAATTGTTGAGATGATGCTGCTGGTCGGTGTGTTTTCTTGGTGTTCTCCCGTTTCCCCCGCCCTTTCATTCCGTCACTGCTCTATACTCACCTTGCTTCACCCTCATCGGCTCTCAAGATCACGATGTTAAAAGCCGCCCAATACTCTTCACTTTTGTACTTTATTCTGTGCATTAGTGTTTATTTTATAGTGTTTTACACAATTTTTGTCAATGTTTTTATTTATGCCTCTTAACTTTTCTCTAATCATAGCTACTTGTATTTACTGTTCTTTTTTGTGTGTTTTATTGCCATTTTGTGACATTCCAGTCCATTTATCCTGTATTTGTACCTCGGGTTAATAGTGTTTACCTTCATCTTCAATGTTATTTAGACACATTTTTATGTCAATTACCGTGCTACTTTGTCTCAAGGTGACTTTTTTACATTTCCATATTAAATTTTTACTGACATATTGATGATGATCACCAACCTTTCGTGCATCATACTGACTTTTTTACATTCAAAACTCTTGCTATTGGCATACATTTCTATGCATTTTACATGTGTAAAACAGTGCTCGCATGTGTATTTACATTCATGATATAAATCCTAAACAATGTGATGCCTGTTTACCCAATCTACTGTCTACTGACAGGTGCTGCCTGTAACTAGCTTGCACAGCACCTCCACAAACAATGTTGTCCATGGCATACCAACAGTCACTCACCGGCATCCCTGAATCCCAGGTATAACCCTGCATGGCAATGTCACAACGTTCTCGGAGCACCATACTGCAGCTGTGCCACCATCACCAAAGGCGTGTATCAGCTCTCAATACCTCGATGTTAAGGGCAACTCAAATCTCTTCACTCTCTCACCAAAGGCTTGTGACCCTGTTGCCGTCTCACTGTCCAACAACAACAACAACAACAGTGAGACAGAATCAGAGAATGGCTTCTCACCATCCTGCCACTCCAAGTGGCTCCATCGCCCAATGCATATGTCCTGAATAGCTCGCATAGGCCTCCTGCCTCCTACTGCAGCCACCTCACAGCAGTGCCACCAGAGCACCCACCTCACCTCACCAACTCCACTTCACATCCAGGGCCTCTACCATCTGTGGCCCCAATGACGGCTGTGACCACCACCATCCTGCTGTCACAAGCTGCACAGCAAAGGGAATTATGGTCTATGGCAGATAAACTGCCTCCAGAAAAAAAGGGGGGGGGGGTATATGACATGAGCTACATCCCTTGCCTTAGTGCCCACTCGTCTACCGCCACTGCGCAGCTGCAGCACGCCCTCTACTGGGAATTGCTATGTCCTTAACATGCAGGCAACTGCTTTGATGACTCTGCAGCCAGCATGGCATGTGGGAACTCACCCTGCTAGCCAGTCATTCCACCACCGGGGTCAAGTAGCTGTTCCGTCTTTATGTCCCCAAGAGGTTACTTTAGGGGGCGTGCCAGTTTGGTCCAGCCAACTAAAGCAGAAACCCTCCCCAGCCAAGAAATCACCAGGAATATGGCCATTACTGGGATTCAGTAGCTTCATGCAGGCTGGTGACCCCTCATGTTCCAACTTCATTCACCGTTCCAGGCCCTTGCGAGTTATTCCATGTGAAGTGTTACTGTTTAGTGTAGTGCATGTAATTTTCCATAATAATTTCACAAGAATCAACACCCGTAAAAGGAATACAATAACAATTTTTTTTTTTTTTTTTTTTTCCTCTCTTCAGGCATGCATACCCACACCCATTTCTAAGACATGGAGCCATCCAATGACATGGACACAAATATATAAAATTAAAATGTTATTTTATTTCCTATTCAAATTTTATTTCGTTTCTCAGAGACTCGTTATGTTTTGATATTTTCATCACAATAAATTTGGAGAACAGCTACTGTTTAAGTGAATGTGACATCTTTAAAATTATTCATTGTTAACTCATGAATTTTCTTTGTTATAATTTTGCTGTTTAATTTTGTTTTGAAGTGCTCTTTGTTATCTTTGTGTAATTTGTGTGTGTTTTTGTATGTTAGCTTTTTGTGTGTATTGTTTAAATTAATTTTTTGCAACTTTGGCACCAATCTGCCCAAGCCTTGTTAGGGTTGATGCCATATTCCTCAGTGTGAAAACGGGTATATAAGAGGGTGGTCGTGCATCTAGTCACTCCCCAGGTCTTCACTCTTGGCTCCAACCATTTAGCTAAAATAGATGTAGTTTTTCTGGAACTTTTTTTCATTTTAAGCCTGAGGACTAGTACCCCCTCGCCCTCTGCAGGCACACACGCCTCAGGGGTTTATTCTCATATAATTTTCGGTCCAGTCACAGACACATTTTCCAACGTACAGGCCTAGTGCCGGGCCCACTGAACGTCATCAAACCGTTTTTGTCATGCACATGGGAAACTAATTGTGTGTGTGCCAACAGTGTGATTGCATGTTATTTTTCCTTCTGTCGCTATAGATGTTTCAGGATGTTGTGATCCTACAACCCACTCTATTATAACGTAACATGTTTAGGCCGGTGTACTTTCAGTAACACAAGTACACCTCTTCTCACACTGTATGTAACTACAAATGATCACCCAGAGATGCACCATTCTCATTTGACATGGGGTTAAAAATTGAATTTTTTTTCAAAAAGTCCCAAATGTGGTACGTAACTCTGGTGTGGGAGATGCTAAAAATATGAAACTTACAAGAACTAAAGGTCTGTGTCATACCTTCCCACTGTAAAAATGTTAAGTTCTAGACTTTGCTGGTTTGATATTTATAACATTTCAAAATTTGGAAGAAATATGTCAAATTTAATGGCATTGATGTAATAAGGTGATATAATAAATAATAAACTGATAATAAAATCTTAAATTTAATTGTTAGGCAGTAAACAGTTAACAATTATGTAGATTAAATAACAATTGATTTAGATACATTAGGTGTGGGTTCTGAAGTTAAGAAGAACTTTTAAAATAAATTTACTCATACTTTTTTAGGGAGTTATGTTGTTGTACAAAGCTGAAATTTCATTACACAGTTTCTCAGAAATTTGATAGCAGTTTCTTCCTGATTGATGTGCAAGTTCTAGGGGCGTTAACTTTCTAATTACTTTTGACAGTGGGACCCAACACTCTCCTGCTGATTTACAGAAAGATGTTCTTGAACCTGGTGACTGGAAGAAAGTAACATGCACATCTTAATTTTCTTCACTCACTTCAGTGACCTGAGCGGGATACCACTTTTCATCATATATGCAAACAATGCTATCATTAACTTGCAAATCAAGGGAGCCACTAAAGACATTTTCCAAGAGAAATTTTTTTTTTTCATATTCAGAAGAGCTGGAGGTTTTATAGCAGGTTAGTGTGTCAGTGCCAAAAGGCACAAGCCTGTGTCTTTTCCTTGTTTGAGGAATAGCTTTATACATTTGAAATCTTTTCTTCAGATGTAGCTTGTTCCTTTCAATTTCAGCCAATTTCAGCAGTAGATATGTACAAGTATGCGATACCTTTAATGTTTACAACACAGAAGTCATACAGTTCTTTAGGACTTAAAATTTTGTCTTTGTAAGCCTTCTGCAAACTAGCTTTTGCAGCTTCTCTTTTTGCTGTACCTCCTATACCTCACAAGAATTCTTTCCATGGGCAGTGGCAAAAAAATTCCATTCACAATCCAGGCCTAAATAGGACTCTTGATTACAAATGTTAGCAAAATTCTTCGTGTTCTTATATTTACTTGAAGCCCCTTCACTGAAATAAATTGTTTTCACCTAGGGATTGTATTCTTTTATATTTGCTACCGTATGCTTTTGAAAAGTATGAACTGCGACAGTACTATGGTGTAAATAAATCACTATTTACACACAGACACCGTGATTTCAATACAGTGTTTTCTTTCAAATAGAGGACAAAAGGATGCATTGTTGCTTGTAATGTACTCCAATGGAATCCCCGAACTTCATTCTGGACCACAAATGAATAGTTCTCGGCAAAATCAGCCAGTACTATGTATTCACTGTTGTTTAAGTTCTTTTTCTTCTCTCTCAAATAAGTATATTGGATTTTAGATATATAATGGTACTTTTTAAGCATAACAAGTTTATCAATAAGTGTCTGAATAATATCCTCAATCGACTACCACATATATTAGGTTCGATCGGTCTGTACTAACCCACTGTTCGTATTTAATCTCATCTTCCATTTCTTCAGTCAGTATTTCTGAAAAAGTTTCCACATTGCTACACTGACCCATCATACACTTATAACTATCCATGTCACATGTCATAAATTCAAGCATGTCTTTGTAATCATTATTCATACCACTTCCTTGTAACATTAACTTGACATATTGATTATATGTGCACACACAAACTGTGTGTGTTCCAGGAGAACCAGTAATACACACTATTTAGGCCTTAGTGAACAAAATTTGAAAAGTTCAGCCCTCAAGTTTGGATAATTATTTTTAAAATGAGCATACTGCTCTTGTAAATTACACAAAATTAGACACTTTTGTTTTTTTCCTTTAATGCCATTTATTTTCATTGAAGTACAGTCCTTTTTGCCTGGCAGTATCCTACTGATTTCATCTTGCTGGTAAAATTCTTCAACATGCGTAATCACTCCCTTGTCCAATTGTTTCCCACTTTTCCCCTTACCCATGGTTGGATGAATACCTTACTATTTCACAAGTTATTTTGTAACTCTTACCATGTACTCAGATACATTTAACTCAGTTGCTATCTTTGATCTAGGCCAATTTTGAGGCATCAGGCTGATAATCTTTACCTTCTCTGCATTACTTGTAGTTTTTTTACGTATTACCTTCAATTTTTCAATTAACTATGAATATTCTTTGCTGGTTGATGAGCTTAAATTTACACTTGTAGTTGCTTCATCATCCAGTAAACTTTCACGAAATGAATTGCCTAGCTTTCTTTTCACAACAGCGGACAGTCTTCTGGTTTTGCTCAGTAATGCTGCCAATTTCTTTTCTAAAGTCACTTTTTTAAGTATAGAGGCTGGTGACATATCTAAAATGGAGAAGACAGCATCTATCTGGTTTAACCTTTCTTCTGATGGAACAAACAAATCATCATTTCTGTCAGCTCCATTGCAGTCTTGGTTTTTAACAAAAAATGTTATTTTATAACATGTTGGGCACAATGACTTTCCTAGAATAAGAGTGACTTGAAAAAAAATTTTTTTCCGAGTGTGATTATTTTATTTTAAAACACCCTTTATTACCTTTTTTCTTAAGCTTACTATGATAGTTCAGAGGATCACAACAAACTTTTCTAATAAGATGATTGTAATTAGTTAGGTACTTTTTTTCACAATATTTATATACGGTTCTTATATAATTTTTACCAGATCCTATCATTTCAATAACTTCTGCTCACCTAAACTGAGTTGATTTATTGTGATGACTTCTTTACCAACTTTTCCATAAGTTTCCTTGTGGCAGTTCTATTGAATAAATAATTGAACACAGTAATCCATTTTTTTTAATAACAGCAGTGTTACATTAACGCACAAAACACTTAGCAATGTCAGAGAATACATCTACTCATCACCAAAACTACAGACAGAATAAGGAAGCAGGCAGTCAGGATGCCTGTCTGACTGCACTTGTAAGCAATGCTCTATGATATTTCATCACACCACTCTGCCTATTGTTCAGTTACTCACATCCTGCAGTCAGCTGAAGAATCCTGAGTAAACAACCCCTTATGAATAATTTACAAAAGTTCCAAGTGACTACTGATATAGGAATGCCTGAGGTGGCTTTATTTTCCTGCTTGTTATGAAAGATAAAGATAATGAGTGAGCAAAAGGAAATAAAATATTACAAACTGCTCACTCCACTACACCCACCCTCCTCCATCTCGCTTGCTAAGCCTGCTTGCTCATAGTACACCAACAGAAAATGAAAGTATAGCCCATCCACATATGAGCTTCTTGTAAAAAGTAACTAGGTTATTATCAATTTATTACTTCCTAACAATTAAATTTAAGTTTTTATTAACAGTCATGCACCTTATTATATCAATGCCATTAAATTTGACATATTTCTTGCACAATTCGGAATTTTATAAATATTAAACCAGTAAAGTCTAGAACTTAACATTTTTACAGTGTGTAGGTATCATACAGACCTTAGATTCTTGTAAGTTTAATAATTTTAGTATCTCCCCCACCAAAGTTGTTAGGTACCAAATTTGAGACTTTAAAAATGGTGCCGAGAACACCCCCCTCCCCCTTAGCTAACCACAGGACAATGTGGAAACGCACCGCGAAGAAATAGCTGACAGAGCAAGCTAGGAGCAAAGTGCTACCTTCCCCACCCCCAACCTTCAGGAACCAGGGCACGTGTTTTGAAAGGCATTGTTCTGCTTTCCACTACCTCACCCCCTCCCCTAATAATAGACACACATGCCAACACTTAAGGGAGGAGGCTGGCGTGCATATAAACCCCTTTACGAGAGAAGAGGGGAACAGTTCAGTATCACCACGCCGAGGGAAGAGTTGCGTGAAGGAATCGCGAGAAGACGTGAGCACGAGTTCGAACCGCAGTCCCGGGGAGACGACTACAGACGCGGGCCTTTTTCAAAGGCCGCCCAACTCACCGGAGCTCATCCCCAGCTGACAGCCTACCAGCGCCAACAGCAGCCAGAGCTAAGTATACAATCGCCATCCAGAGAAGACCCCCTCCATCACAAAGTCATCCGCAGTTAATCCGAGTAGCCAAAATTATTAGAGTACCACACCTCAGAAGTGTTGATGTATGTAGTTCTTGTTTAAACTCCAGACAATATATTCGTCCTTCAAAATGAAACAGCAACCGACTACATTATTGCAAACCCCTTAACCTTCAGGCATCATATAGTCTATGCCGGGAGGACGTAACTACGACGCCATAAGTCACCCTGTCTTCCACAGTGGCATAGCATCAACTTACTTCCTTCTCATAGTAAATTTAGTTTGAAAATTGGATTTCAAACCAAAATATGCTAAATTTTAGGTATGTATGCTTGGATACTGTGATTATAAATAGGGTAAAGGTTATTAATGCCCAAGAAAGCTGATTATTTAATCTTTAAATTGGTTTTTGTTTCAAGTCGCTAGCTCTTATACATTCTGAGATACTTCGCTTTTCGTAAATATTGACATTCTGAAAATATTGCTTACGCCATGTTCAAAAAATGGCTGCCATATTAAAAGGAATGCAAAAAAAAATGTTATAATTTTTTTTTTGTTATTAATTTCTTTACAAAAGCATTTGATTAAAATTTCAGAATTTTTTAAAAATGTTGTGCAACC
This sequence comes from Clitarchus hookeri, assembly GCA_002778355.1. Lineage (NCBI taxonomy): Eukaryota > Metazoa > Arthropoda > Insecta > Phasmatodea > Phasmatidae > Clitarchus > Clitarchus hookeri. The sequence continues at coordinate 353,307 of NQII01000848.1, read as the reverse complement.
TGTTTAATAAAAATGAGATCATAATATATGGACTGACCCTTAATTGTTCCGGAAATATGGCATAATATTCCATTTACTGACCTGGCACTATTCTGAAAAAATCTGGCAAAAGAGGATTTCTGTATGCATAAATGATGCTTCTAATTAATACTGTTTGTGTACAAAATTTGGTTGAATTTTGTTTAAACGTTTTATAGATATAACAAATTAATCTTAATTATTTATATAAACCACATTAAAACATGCCTGCCGCACATAACACATGTTAATTTACGTACCCTACTGAAGCAATACGTCATGAAATGTTTTTATGAATTGGTTGATTGGTCCTTGAGATATGGCATAACTCTATTGTTCATGTGACAATCTTCATAAATGGAGGACAAACAGTTTATGTATTATCACATTTGATGATTGCCATAGATACAATTATGCAAAGTTAAATTTATATCTGTTACGTTNGACAAACAGTTTATGTATTATCACATTTGATGATTGCCATAGATACAATTATGCAAAGTTAAATTTATATCTGTTACATTGTTTCGTAGATATAGCACTCTAAGCTAAAATGTTTGTATGCGTGCCATATGGAAAATAAGACACTTACACACATTGCGCTGATCGCAGCACACTCCTCTAGTTTTGAACTTGCCGCCACTCCGCCGCGTTTTGGATCTCGGTACCCCTTGCCCTGCTCCCTCTCTACCTCCTCTTAGGTTACCCCTCCCTCCGTGCATGTGCAATAGCTAGCCTTCCCCTCCTTTCATTAGTGTTAATTTTTGCATAGGCCTTCGGGCACTCTCATTTGGGCACCTACTCGTCGACACTTCTCCAGCCTTGATTTGGTTACGTGATTTACCAGTGTGTGAACAGACATGCTGCTTTACCATGCAGGTGGGTTAAATGTTTGGGAGTGTTTGTTTAAAGTTTTAATGATATTGTTGTAAGGGCTAGTTAACTTCACCAGGAATTTGCTGACCGTTTGTATTCTAAATTATTGCAGTGACTGTCTTGTTAAAGTTTTGGTATTACTTTGTTGAAGGATTTTGATGATTTTTCTTTGGTTAGCTCTAGCTAGTGGCATGTTATAACGTAATGTGGAAGTCAAATGTACCACACTGTTTTCGCTTAGTTGCTTCTTGTTGAAGTGTATTGTACACCCACCTGCAGGTTTTAATTGAGTCTTATGCATTGTGATACTATGTTACTCTTTATTACGCCTTGTTATTATAGTCATAATAATGTTAAATGTGTTTTTGGTACGTTAGCATAGAGGTTTTTAGCCTTGGCTCCTTATGAGCACCTCCCCTGTAAATTTTGCGTCAACATTTGATGTGTCTTTATTTTAATTGCCTGGGCCGACGCCTTTGTTTGGCTCAGTTTTTATGTGTGCGTTTAGTACGCGGCTGTCTGTTGTGAAGCAGTTTTATTATTATTGAAATTGCCCGTGCCGATGCCTTTGTTTGGCTTAAGTTTTGAGTGCGCATCATGTACGCGGCTGTCCATTGTGAAACTGTTTTATTATTAAGTGTGTTAATTACTTTCATTTCAGGCGCAATTATTTTGATGGTTTTTTTTATATAAATTGTTTGTTTGCAGATGTTTTAGAGCCTTGTTTCTTGAATTATAAGGTGCTTTCGTGTGATTATTGTTTTTTTTTATAGCCACATATTGTCAAACCAGATATGCTGAATTTTGGTAATACCTTATATGGTCCTGCAATTTTATAAGAGTTTCATTCTCAAAATAAATGTTGATTGTAATAAACTTGTGTACGGCACAACTTAAAACTCATTAATTAATATGGCCTACCAAAGTACAACTTCTTTGCCAAATTTGAAAGACATTGGTTAATTGTTTCCCAAGATACAACATAAAAATTGTATTATTTCATGTGGGGCTGTCTTACAAAATAGCAGAGAAATGAGGATTTGCGTAGACAATTATAAAGGATATTATTTATACTGTCAACATATAAAGTTAAGTTGAAATTTGTTTTTTAGTTTCGTAGATAATTAATTCTGTGCAGTCTTTTTATATGGGGCCACAATTTTGAAAAAAAAATGTGTGTCTGACCCTTTCAAAGTACATTAGTGTACATGGCATGCCATAGTGCTTATTATTTGCCAAGTTTGGTAAAAATTGGTTGTTTTTTTGGACATATCAATTATTTTTAATTTCTCATGTGATACTATTTTACAAAATGGTGAACAAAAGAGATTTTATGTAGACACATTTGATGGTTGTAATATAAACAGCCAGCATACAAAGTTTCAATAGAAATAATAACTTTGTTTCGGAAATATAACGTACAAAACTAAAAATAGTTATATGGCCGCCATTTTGAAAATAAGTGTCTGAAATACCTAAAACATTCAAGATAACATCACCTTCTGCAGTACTACTTGTTTGCCATATTTGGTTGGAATTGGTTAATTGTTTCCAAAGATATGACATAAAAATTTTATTTATGTGGCACTATCTTACAAAATGGAGGATGGAAGAGGCCCTGTGCAGACACATTTGATTTTTGTTATATAGACTTGCAGCATACAATGTTGAGTTGGAATTGATTACATGGTTTCGAAGATATAGCATACTATACTGACATAGCTAGATGACCACCATTTTGAAAACAAGTGTCTAACATACTTGAAACATATTTTTACATATCAATCACTGCAATACTACTTGTTTGCCAATTTTGGTAGCAATCTGTCAAATGTTTCCTGAGGTATTACACAAAAACTTTATTAATTCATGTAGTGGTATCTTACAAAATGGCTGACAAAAGTGGTTGTTTTTGGCCTATATGATGCTTGTAATAGATATTGTCAGCATACCAAATTTTGTTGTAATTGATCAAACGCTATGGTAGTTATACCAAATAAACGTAGAATATTTGAATGGCTGCCATTTTGTGAATAATTGCCTATTAAGTTCAGTTACTTACATTTATATGTTACGTCATAGTATTACATACGTGCCAAATTTGGTGAATATTGGTTGAGTAGTTTTCAAGATATAACGTTAAAGCTTAATTTTTTTCATATGGTGCTATCTTCAAAAATGGCAGACCAAAAACAATATTCACCTCAGAATTCAGTGCTTACAACTTTAGCTGTCAGCATACAAAATTTGGTTTAAATTGGTTGAATGGTTTCCACGATATTACATCACCCTAAATATAAAAATTGCCACAATTTTAAAAGTAAGTACCTGGCATGGTCGAAAACTATAAAATAAGGCAATAATTATTTAATACTAAATGTGTATCATGTTTGGTTAAATTGGGTTCATACTTCGAAATTGAAAAGGGTGGGGGGACGCTCGTGCGAGCATGCACGCACAACACACACACACACACACACACACACACACACACACAGAGGGAGAGAGAGAGAGAGAGAGAGAGCAAAAGAGCGAGAGAGGAAAGTGATCTCATAAGTCTAGGCTAAAAAGAAAAAAATACCTGCACTTATTGAACTTTACATTCCCTCAATTAAATACCTTAAAGGTTGCACAAAGAGGACATTCAGCAGTAGGAAAGCTGGATTGAAGTGCCCATTGATCTGAGAATATTGTAGTAGTGTGTTGTGGATTTCTCTCTTTACTTATCAAACAATAATATAAACTAAAATATGAAAGTGTACTAAAACAGTATTTAGTAATTTATTTTCAAAACAATTAAAAAAGTTTTTGTTAATTAATATATTTAATATGTTATTAATTAGTTATTATTCTGCTTACACAGCTTGGTGCAAAAGGTCCTTTAAAACAGTATAAGGATATAAAGACATAGGTAACAATTTTGAAATCTTACCTTGAATTTCAGCATTTTGGATAGATGTGGAACCAACTTTAAAATTAATTTCTTTATATATCTCATAAAGTATAATTTTCAAGAAATTAATTATTATTATATCATGGTATACTCAAAAGTCATGAGTGATAATAACACAAATACAAATTGAAGGAACCATGTTTTATGATGGTGGCTTAATCGAAGGTTGTAAAAGGGTTTACAAAATATGACACAGAAAGCACTTTCAAGAAAAGAATAAAATTTGTTTGTTTTTTTTAACTGCCTTGCTGAGAGAATGAAGTATGGAATAAAGAATGCTGACAACGAAGTACGGAATAAAGAAGAGCAGCGAAGTTCACAGTTTAATTCGCAAAACCCTATGCTTGTATTGTGATTATTTTTCAATTATTGTTTTATCCAGTTTCATACTTATTTCTCGTATGTAGCATGATAATTTTTAACTTGTTGAGCAACATATTTCTATATAAGCCACATCTCTCACTCTCCAAAACTCCAGCAATCTAAGCAGCAGTTATTATTTGCAATATGAGTTTCTGATCTCAATTGCGTACTAAAGGTATTCTATTGCTTGTTAGTTCAATGTGGGAGTGCAATTATTATGTGAAAACATCTGTTATAATGATAGTCCAATACTGAAAAAACCAGATACCGATGAAGGTTCCGATATTTAGGATTTTACCGATCCAATATTTTCATTTATCATACTGTAAGCAGATCTTTGTCACTAAAGTGTATGAGAGAAAACTGCTGCTTGGAAAAGTTTTGTTCGCAATAAGCTAAAAAGACTTGCTGTTAAGTGAGATTTACTTTATGCCTGGTACATCAAAGCAGCAAAAAAAATAGTTTAACGTTATACAAAATTATAGATCACTACAACATATTACAAAACTAAGTTAAGGTTGCAAGTAGGTCGCTAGTCTACAAAAAATATGTAAAAGGACAGGAGTGAAAAATAAGCTAACAAGCCACAAACATTTTGTTTACTTTGAGAAATGTACGTCGAACATAAGACTGTTTTACCAAAAATAAAAACGTAATCCGTGAAGTGAAAAATAATGATGGTCATGTACATTCTTATTTTGTTTTTATCGTAAAGATTATTATTATTATTATTTTTTTTTTTTTTTATTGCATATCAATATTTTAAATTAATAATGTTCTTTTTAGTTGTATTGCTGCAGCCTGATGTTAATAAGAGTTANAAATAATGATGGTCATGTACATTCTTATTTTGTTTTTATCGTAAAGATTATTATTATTATTATTTTTTTTTTTTTTTTTATTGCATATCAATATTTTAAATTAATAATGTTCTTTTTAGTTGTATTGCTGCAGCCTGATGTTAATAAGAGTTAAGAAAATTAAGTGTGCAGCAGAGGAGAGAAAATACTTGAGGTTAGAATGGCCATTACCGATGTGCCGATATTTTAGTGCTGATCTCCGATAATGGTAAATGTACAGATAATACAGATATCTGTTACCGGTTATTGGCTATCGGGCCATCACTAAATTCTGTTAGACAAGCATATTTACAAGTTGATGTCATGTTAAAGAAATGGAAACTCTTTAAATTATATGCAATGTTAGTAATGGACATGACAAATGGCCAGAGAATTGTAAAAATATTGGTCTATAAAACCACAAATAATGTGTATATAAAGTACAACTAAGCACAGCATGGTGACAACTAGAAGTATTATGGTGCATAATAAAGATTTTGTGGAAGGGTATAGATCATATAGTAAATTGTGGAGGTATGCTACCAGTACTTCAGTGCAAAATGCCTATCTCATTTTTTCTCCCCTGCTAAATCAAATGCTTCAATAATTTGAAAATACATTTGTTTATAATATAAGTGATGTTTGGTTTCTATCTGACACAGTTTAGTTTTGAATGATTAAAAAATGTATTATTTTAGCAGTTCAAAACTAAAAAGTAAATACATAATATTTTATAAGATAAATGGTTTTTATTTTGTTTATTATTTGATTATTAGGAATTTTATTGGTCAGTATGTGCTTTAAGCATTTTAGTTTCAGTTTCTTACTATTAATATTTTGCCATGGTTTCTTGTGTATGTAATTTTTGTGTACACTGCTAGAAAGAGAAGAAAACTTGTGAGTTTCCCACATGTCTGCCAGAGAAGGGAGGGGAATTCCTTGAATCATAGTGTGTGGGGATGATAAGCACACCCGGATGGCAGGCCTGCTTAGAAGGGGGGACATTCTGCCCCATGCCCCTTTTGGTGAGGGGCTCCACAAGGCGAAAATTAACACAANAAAAATATATATATATATATATATATATATATATATATATGAGAGAGGGAGATGTTTATCTGCCAGTATGTTAAAACATCATGTGCATCAGTGTTCACTGACTGACTTCATCATCCTGAGCCATCCTGGATAAAACCTAATGGCAAGCAAATACTTGGGGGCAGTCTCTGTTACGCTCTATGAAGCCCCTTACAGAGGTGTCACAAAACCATAAACTAACCCTCATTTGCAAGTTATACTAATATTCGTACAGACACTAGTGCAGAATTTCCTTCCAGGCAGTGTAACACGACTTGAGATCGGAACAATGAGGTATCATAGTGCAGATCACATTTTCTGATTGCATCTCATATTTATACGTAAAGTCTGAGAATACATCAGCTGCGAAATGTTAATGAGGTACATATATTTTGTTTTATCTCTGCAATCCATACATTTGTCTAACGCTGTTGCATTGAGTTATCACATCTTAAAAAATTAAAACTAATGGTCCCTAAAGTATAATACACAATTTACGTGGGTGTAGTTCAACATATGGCCTGATTCATATATATGTTATTAATTCTGACAGATTCTGGTTTAATAAATTTGGGTTAGTAGCCTGAAGAATAATAATTTCTTATAACCAGTTTGTGGTAAAAATTACTGCAAAAATTTGCATTAAAAATAATTTTTTATATATATATTTTTAATTGTTGCCCTGTAGTATAACAATTTTCTTGGAACTCTTCAAAGGAAACGTAATAGCTATAGTAAACACATTAACATATTTAAGATAAGCCTATACTTTGTCACGTATTAAGTACCAGACCACCTCACTTTTAGACCATATTTGTAATGTGGAACTGAATATCATAATAAATATATCTGCATCTACTAACGATGCATACAAATTTTTTGCCTGACATTTAAGCATTGTAAATATGCAGTTATTCATGTAGCCTAAATTATTCAAATCACAGATGTAGAGTACATATATATAAATTATATTGTATTTCAGCGATAATTTTATTTTATTCATTAATCCAGCAACTTATGTTCAGTATTGTCTCATGCACTCCAGGTTTCCTAGCCAAAGTGCACAAAAGAGAGAGGATAGCAGGGACAACATAGTCGTTTACAAACTACTGTAGCCTTCCGCTTGCCAGCTCCGACAAAATAACACACTCGAAACACTCCTGTGATCCTTACCTGTTCACTCTGTGGTAAATATATTATTGCAAAATGTTACAAATTTTGATAAAGTTGAAAAGACAAAGACCAGATTTTTAGTTAATTTTACGTTAATTTATTTTCCTTTGTTCATGTCACACTCATTACAGAAAACACTTCCCATTGATTCATGACCAAATTTTACCATGAGGTATTTGCCAGGTCGCAAAAATTGCATGACCAAGTTACTGCATTATTTTTAACTGAGCTGATGAAAATAATGTCCAGTCATGCAGATGCATACTGTATGAGCTAGAGCCTGAGTGTCTAGCTTTAGACCTTGCTGCTGCATAATGCAGATCTCTTAATTTACATGTTGCTTAAGTAAATTGTTCTGGAGGTTAACTGTTCAAACGATTAAATAACTTTCTCGGCGCAGTCTTTGATCTACGTGAGTTAAGTTTGTCTGCCTGTTCACACTATTTAAAAATTACACCGGGCCTCCGCTACCATAACCTTCCCTTTCTATGTACAGATTATAACTATTGGGCATGATGTGGTGCCGGGCATCCACACCAATGAACAAGTTACATCCTGGTTGACCCAGTCGGCATGCCTAATGTGTCATCCCACAAACTGCCTAATTGTCTGCCGCCTCTGTGGCGCCAACCTTGCATTTTTGCCCACCTGCACAGCAAAACAAACTAACTGCCTCAACAGAAAATTGTCAATATGCAAGCATCCCCGAATTAATATAAATGTTGTGCTTCGCGATACCAATGGCCTAAGTTGTTTCNAAAATTGTCAATATGCAAGCATCCCCGAATTAATATAAATGTTGTGCTTCGCGATACCAATGGCCTAAGTTGTTTCACCTGTACAAAATTTTCTACATTACACTTTACAAAATTTATATCTGACAATAATTAGAGCCTACCTTTTACATCCCATGCAAGCCTATACGCATAACCATCTGTGGAAAAATTTNCCATGCAAGCCTATACGCATAACCATCTGTGGAAAAATTTATTTCAATATAACTATTGTTATTTTTTGATGATGCAAAAAGAACTTGAATCTGTAACCTTAGGGACTTGCAATGCCACAGGCGCATTATGTTTATTTCATCAGTAATGCAAACCATGCGTGTAATATCTACACTTACGTTCACAATTTATAAATTGTGAAGAATTATTCATTAACCATTGACCTTGCAAATGGATCCACATCATCTGTATTTACGATTCACAATTCACATTATAATTTTGAATTCTAGCCAGTGAACANTTATAATTTTGAATTCTAGCTCGTGATAAATGTGTCCTCTTTACATTTGGATGACAATTAACCATCTGACATCACGTAATAAAACCAGCATTCAATCACATCTTTATTCAAGGATGATATTTTCTGGCAGATAAACTTCTTATTGTGAATTAAATTCACAAATGTAATTATAAACGTTATTATAAATTTGCCCTTTAATATTTTAATGCATGCTTATGATTATAAATACTTCTATCCACCAACACCACATACTGCCATGCTCTGATTGGTCACTACCTTTAAGTACGTATTTACTTACTATTTAAAATAAAGCTCTTTCTTGTAAGTAAAACCCAAAAATGCACACAGTGGGGTAACTAGAGAATTGCAGGCCCTAAGTAGACTTTAGTAGTTGGCCCCTTCCCTTATATTTTGTTTAACTTACATTTATTTATTATTGATATATATCTTACATTCAGTGACTCTGGTTAATACTGCATATATAAGAAATATGCAAATCTTAATATATTAAGCAGATAATTACCATTTATTTGTATGTTTTTTTTTTTTTTATATATAAATACATTTTTATCTTAATACTCCTTCCAAATTTAACTTTGGAAAGGTTATCTATCACTCCTCAGAAGNTATATATAAATACATTTTTATCTTAATACTCCTTCCAAATTTAACTTTGGAAAGGTTATCTATCACTCCTCAGAAGTCTAGCTTCACACCCATGAGCAGCTCAAAGAAAATAAGTGTTAATTCTCTCATTGTTTTTTAACCCATGGTGCTCATCAGATATTTATTATTTTGAGTTTGTAAAGTGAACGTTCTACACCGGCACTTAAAATTTGCATTTTTAGGTTTTGGCATTCCAAAGTTTGATATAACTTCACTCAAATAATTGAAATGAGATTATATTTTACTTTTTATCACATCCAGCAAGTAAGAAAAAAAAACAAATTTATCGGGACGGAACTTTCAGGATCACTTAATCATTCAACTTGAGAGAGCTCGTCATACTGACACAGCACTTTTCTATGGAGAGTACAAAAAAATTGAAGCTGAATTGACCAGTTATTTTATAGGCCTATTATGTTTGCAATTTGCAGGTGGACAAGCGGTGTCAATAAAGTTACAAACTTAGAGCGAATATGGTCACAACATTTTTAAATTCTTTATTATGCTGCTGGCTGGCCCTGACCACAATTACATCAGGTTGTATAAGCAGAAACATAGTGGCATAGTATTATGAAATTTTAACATTATTTCACCAGTTACCATGCTGCGTCGCTAATATGACTATCATAGCCCTAGTATGCAGGCTGAGTATAAAAGAATACCCCAATTTTGAAGGTCTATAATATCAAAACCAAACAACCTACAACCTTGATTGACCAATCAAGTGAACTGTGGAACCGATAAGTTTGTTTACCATACATTCATATATGTTCAATGTGACCACCATAAGCGGCCCGAACGACATCTAAATGACAATCAAACTCATTCCACGCTCTTGTCAGTATGTCCGGTGTTACGGTTTGGATGGCGTTTGTAACTCTCGGTTTGAGGTTGTGAGGGGGAAACAAGCTCACATTCGACACGTCAATGTGAAGGGGACGTTGTGATTCCTTTATGTGCTGAGAGATGGCACTGGGAGCATCTGTCGTCGGACTATGAGCGTGTGTTGTGTTTTAGTCCATATCACGATGGCAACGGAACAACAGAAGGTATCTGAGTTATTCAGTTTACTAAATGTGAATCAGTTACGACTGTTCAACGTGAATTCCATCGCAAATACGGATGTCGTGCTCCCGATAGGTGGAGTATCATACACTGGTTTAGTCAGTTCCATGAAACAGGGTGCTTTGCAAAGGCAGAAGTTCAGGGCGGCCGTGTGTGTCCGAACAGAATGTGCAATGGATTCAACAAGCGGTCGTTCGCTGTCCGAGAAAATCAACTCGACAAGCTAGCCGGGAAATGCAAATCCCTTAATCGACAGTATGGACAGTGTTGCGAAAGCGATTGCTGTACAAACCATACAGGTTACAGCTTGTACAGGCTCTTACCGAAAGGAATAAAGAACTGAGACGTGATTTCTGCATGTTCGTTCTTGCTGAGAACGAGGTAGACAATGCCTTCATGTCTAAACTGATTATTTAGTGATAAAGCGATGTTCCATACAAATGGTAAGGTGAACCGGCACAACGTGAAGATATGGAGTCAGGAGTCTTCACATGAAACCACCGAACACGAGTGCGCTTCCCCCAAATTGAACGTGTTTAGCGCTGTATCCAAAGACACTGTTTTCGGCCCTTTCTTTTTTCACGAGCCCACTGTTACTGGAATCCCTTGTTTGGACATGCTTACAGAGTGGTTGTTTCCTCAGTTAGAAGAGGCAGAGGGGACTTCATTATCCAGCAGGATGGTGCGCCACCCCATTGGCCCCTAGCTGTTTGCGGATACCTGAACGAGACGTTGCCGCAAAGCTGGATTGGTCGAGGACCAGGCTCTTCATAACTGGCCCCCAAGAAGCCCAAATCTTACCCCATGCAATTTTTTTCTATGGTAATATATAAAGGATCAATTGTTTCATCCACCATTGCCAGCTAGCATTGATGACCTCAAAACGAGAATTACAGACGCCATCCAAACCGTAACACCAGACATGCTGACAAAGAGTGTGGAACGAGTTTTATTATAGCGTAGATGTCGTTCGGACCACTGGTGGTGGTCACATTGAACATTTGTGAAGATATGGTAATCAAACTTCACAGTTCCATGATTCATTTGATTGGTCAACCAAGGTTGTAGGTTGTTTGGTTTTGATATTCAGGACCTTCAAAGTTGGGGGTATTCTTTTATATTCATCCTGTATAATTATTACGGTACGCAAATGAAAAATCTATGTTGTCAAAATTTTTGCAGTTCAATATTATAATGGTAGATATGAATAGAATACCCATAGTTTTAATTTCTCTAACATTAAGAACGAGGTTTCCATGAAGAAAAATGTACTGGGTCCTGGTGGCTTCTTCATGTTGTGGGCCCCTGGACATTTGCCATTCCAGCGACCCTGTAGTCCCCCTTTCCCTCCCCTTTTAGATGCATACAACTTACTAAGGTCTATTGTGAAATAGCGTATTGAGAAGCACAGTTTTGGTTTTTCTTTATGCGTCATAATTATTAACTCAAAGCATAACTTTTCCATTTTAAGCCCACCCTTACCTGACACAGTGATCTACAGGGTTTTAAATCACATCCTACGCACTACCCTCTATCCACAAGAGCTGACTGTCAAGGCAACATTTATAAATTTATGAAAACTAATAATAATTTTACGTAAACTGATAATAACTTTATTCCTACTAACCGAAATTATGATACTGAGCTACTTAAATATTTTTGTTTTAAGATACAAAACATTTATAATTAATCCATATGTTAAAAAAATAATACTTTCTGTAATAATTCTCTGATTACAGAACAGCAGCCCTAAATGGAGTATTTAAAGTAAAAATATTCACAATACTGCCTCATGTTGAATCAAAGTATTTTATGGGTTGTATCTTGTGAACAGCTGTAGTCCCTGGTGGCATTTAAAATAAGTATTTGACAAATCCTGTAGTTTTAAAATATATATTATAATAAAGTGTTTACTTCAAATGACTTTATATTTCAGGTAAAAATAAAGACCAATGTCATAGCGGCAGTGTTGTTCAGCTTAATTCATTTTTATTAATTTTGACATTAATTACATACAAAATTCATACTGTAGCTAAAGAGGTTCAAATAAACCGGGACAGGTTTAAATAACTGTCAAAAATATTGTAACATGTGTGGTCTCCTCTCGAAATACATATTAATTGTGTTTTTTAAAAGATGAATGACCGAGCAATTTGTGTACTTTGAGTATTGTTAAAGTCGCACTTTGTTACTTGAAGTTTTGTATTTACAAAACTCAAATTCTGGTTACAGTACAAGCAGGGATATTCAATAAGTGGCCTGCGGGCCATGTGGTCAACAAACTGTCATGCGGAGACAATATTTTATCAGTAATAATTATATATATATATGTATATGATTACAATTACCTAATTTATTGTCAACTGTCACTCTCTCTATCATAATACTTGTAAAAAATATGATTAATTATTTAATTTATTATATCTCATGTAAATAAACTATGTAAAACTGAGTTGTGATTTTATAATAAATGAGTGTGGCTCGTCAAGCCCTGTAATTATTTGTAAGTTGCCCAATGGGACAACTAATTGAATAGCCCTGCTTGCAATTCTGGGAGCAATAATGATTATTGCATTAAATTATTTATTCTGCTGAGTTTTATTGGTAGGTAATCCAAATTGGCTGCTTGCAGCAGTATCGTTTATTGTAAAGTGAGCTTGTGCAATAGCCTTCCCTCTCTCATCTAAAGGTACTTTGAATTCAATATAATTTCTGGGATACACAACTTTTCATCTGCATTTTAAGTTGTATGCTAATAGATGCATACTTCAAATAAAAGAACAAACACCGGCCGCATGCAGGGTCCGAATTGTGCTATGTTGCGACATGTATCACAATATTTACCATCCATATATTAACAACTGATTTCTCTTATTTTGCTGATTCCATTATTTCTCAACACTTATAGCTCTTCTATATCGCAGCTTAAAAAATATTCTTTTAAATTTTTTACGAAAATTTTTATTAAAAATTGTTGAATTCCCTGGCCTGAATGAAGTCTATGGAGGAAGGAGGTGGTGTCCAAACACTGTTGTTTGCCCCCAGGCACCGAGAAAACCTCTGGGTGGGCCTGCCAAATGGAATTCTTCTATGGCAGTCATTTAAGTTGTTATCAAAATTATATTTACCTTTAAAACCAAACTTTTATTTAAAAAGCTTTATTTTAAAATTCCTTTTTTTTTACAATACTTTAGTTTTAAGAATTTGTGTTGTGAATTATTTTATATCGGAGTGTAACTATACTGATGCATATCTGCTTGTCATTGTTATGCCCATAACAATTTTAAATTTTACATGTGGCAGAAAACTATAAATGGTCAAAAAGAAGGAACTAAACAGTACTTTTCAAAGCACTATGTAAACTATGGACCATATATTTAAATTATTGTTATAAGCTATGTGTTTTGCCTTGAATGGTAATGTATTAATTAAAAAAAATTTATTCATATGTGTGGATGTATTTTATAGATTGTACTGTGTATAATTTCTGACTTTATCATTTGTAACTGGTATCTTAATCTAAGGTGTGACTGAAATAGAGTATATATGTTCCATCATCTTCTAATATGAATGCAAACTGTGTTTATTATAAAAAAATTTGTGATCTTGGTATATTCTCTCTCTTTATTTAAAAGCTTATTATTGAAATTAGTCATTACATGTTTCCATTAGCTGTGAAGTGTGTTTGTTTTACTAACAATTGTTTCAAAGTTATAGGTAGCAGAAGTAGCTAATTTTTATCTAAAGAATTCCCAAAAACTGAAATATACAATAATTAAAAACAGGTGTGTGTGCATGCATGCGTGTTTGTGTATATATATGTGTGTGAGTGTGTGTGCGTGCATGCGTGAGTTTGGGGGTGTGTGTGTAATTTTTAAAAGTTGACACTAAAATTAAGTAATAATTTAAAGCCATTAAGCGAGACTTCAAAGATCTTCAATAGAAATAAATTTTTTTTTGTTTGTGGATATCGTTCTGATATTATTCTCTTGCTAGTATACATTTTTAATTTTATTTATATATGCCATTTGCACAGTAATTATTAAACTTTTCTATGCATATATAGGCTAGGTAAATTGGGAAAAAAAAGGGCCTTTAGCAGAAAGTTTAGGTATAGTCGTAATCGTTGTCATTCCTTATGTTTTTTGGGTCGCTGAACACAAATCTGAGGTTTGCTGACAGAATTTTTGCCCCGAACATTGTTTTTTTTTTTGCAAAAAACCTAAAAATTTTGGCACTTTTTTTGGTTTTCTGCTTATATCTTGGGAACTATGGGTTTTTTGGAAAAGACCATTCCATGATATATTAAACTAGACAAAATTGCCTACATTTATTGTCCATAACATGTTTTTCTATGACCAACCGTCCCGCCGCCAGAGTGCACCAAAAAATAGGCAAAATTCCCAAAAATCGCAAAAACGCCATATTTTTACTTTCTACGCCCGATGTCCGTGGAAACGACTCATGTTATGATAGTTTTTACCATGTATGGTGTTGAACTTGATGAAATACACTTAAAAATAAATACAGGGTCTGCTGAAATACACTTTAAATAAATATTGGGTCCAATTGTTTTCAAAGAATTGTCTAAAATCAAAATGTTTGAGTGTTGGAATTTTGGTGATGTCAAATTTCAACGTAATGACAGTGTCCAGCCACTTGCCATAATGAGCAACGCAATAACAGTAGACAACGAAGTTTTCCCCATTAATCCCACCACGTTGTTTCAACAAATCAGTGTGTTTAAGAATTCAGATGAAGAACTGGAATACTTCTTGACGTACGACCTGGGACCTTACTCTTTCTCTCTGTTTGAGAATGGTCTGCGAAAAGGGACCAATCAAAGTTATACAAAGAATTTGTCCCCATTCAAAACAAGGACTTCAGCGGTCAAGTGCAGTACGTGATCGATGGTGGGTTCTTGCTGCACAAAGTTGTCTTGCCCGACAACCAATCTTTTTAAAAAATATGTGACAGATACGTTGGATACGTTATAACAACATATGGATCCCAAACAACAGTTTTCTTTGATGGGTACCCCGAACATGCGCAAGGTGGAACGAAAAGTGCAGAAAGGTTGAAAAGATCTATGAAAACTAGTTCTGCAGACATCCTCTTCGATGAAACCATGACCTAGAAAAATTCCTGGCCAACCCAAATAACAAAAAACGACTGATTGCCATGATAATCAAAAAGCTTGCCTCACACAACATGACTGCGAAACAAGCACCAGAAGATGCGGACACGCTGATAGTCACAGAAGTGCTGTCACTGGCTAAACCCAATGAGAGTGTGGTCGTGGTGAGAGAAGATGTAGACCTGTTGGTGATTCTAATNTTGATGAAACCATGACCTCAACCACAAAGAAAGAAAAATTCCTGGCCAACCCAAATAACAAAAAACGACTGATTGCCATGATAATCAAAAAGCTTGCCTCACACAACATGACTGCGAAACAAGCACCAGAAGATGCGGACACGCTGATAGTCACAAAAGTGCTGTCACTGGCTAAACCCAATGAGAGTGTGGTCGTGGTGAGAGAAGATGTAGACCTGTTGGTGATTCTCATTGGTTTGTGCAAGGAAAACAATGTTTTCTTCTTAAAGCCAGTAAAAGACAAAACTCCATCAACAACATACTCTCCACTCCTCGCTGTAAAGAACAAGACTGTTGCAGAGAACATTCTGTTCTTACATGCTATGAGTGACTGTGACACGACGTCAGCACCATTCAACATGGGGAAATTGAAATTTTTAAAACCACTCACTAAAAATTGTGACCTTGCTGACGTCGTCAGTGTTTTCAAAGACAGCAACGCCACTCCCCAGACCATCGCAGCAGCCGGAGAACGATTTTTTGTCGAAGTATGTGGCTACAGTGGGAGGACTCCACCCTCTCTGAACCACCTGCACTTCCTTAATTACAAGAAAGCAGCGTTCAAGGCTTCGTCGAAAATAGCTGCGCTACCACCTTCAGCAGCTGCAGCGGCACAGCACAGTTACAGGGTGTACCTTCAAGTGCAGCAATGGATGGGGGTCGAGAAACGAGCTGAGGATTGGGGTTGGAAGAGGACCAGCAACGGGCTCGAACCAATCACGACTCTTCTAGCCCCCGCTCCCCCCGAACTGCTCAAGTTGGTAATGTGCAAGTGCACCAAGACCTGTGCACGGAACTGCAGCTGCCTGAAGGGGGGCTAAAGTGCACTGATCTGTGCATCCACTGCGTGCACAGATCATGCAACAACGCAGCGGTGCCCCTAAGCGACGATGAGGACGAGGTCGAAGATTGGGACCTTCAAGTCGAACTTGGGATTCAATTGCGAACTGAGGAGGAAGCGTTAGAGTCACTGGAGGAGGAGGAGGAGGAGGAGGAGGAGGAGGAGGAAGAAATAGCTACGAGCTCTAAAGGTATGT
Source organism: Clitarchus hookeri (assembly GCA_002778355.1). NCBI lineage: Eukaryota > Metazoa > Arthropoda > Insecta > Phasmatodea > Phasmatidae > Clitarchus > Clitarchus hookeri. The sequence goes on along the minus strand of NQII01000848.1, from coordinate 336,616 downwards.
AACATCACCTATAATTCCAAACCTTGTTTTCACATTAGTAGTACCTATCAACTTCTTTTACGTATAGAAGAACCATCATATTCCTATATTTGTAACAATATCTCAAGTATGCCACTAATTCCATCCTGTTCTTTACATATGTGTCTCTCCAACAAGCCTCAGTCAACGAGTGAAACCCCACAAGTTATGCCACAGGGTTAATAACAGTAAATATTTCTCAAGTACATAGGTACCTACCTACAGCATATTCCTTACCAATATTACCAACTAACAACCACTAATACCCACTTTTCCTATCTGTTCCAGATGAATGAATACCCCACTCACCGGAAAATACCCAATAAATGGACTGGACCTGTACATACAAATACCTGCAATTACACAATTTATTATTAGTATTAAGTAATTTTAATGTAAATATAACAATATCTAATTATAACTTTTTTCACTAATTTGTCTCCTTTCTTTCAATTTTATTTTAGACAAGTCTTTGAAAACAATTGGGCCCAACATTTATTTTTAGTCTATTTCAGCAAGTTCAATACCATCCATGGTCAAAACTATCATAACATGAGTCGTTTTCACGGACATCGGGCGTATAAAGTCGAAATATGGCGTTTTTGCGATTTTTGGGAATTTTGCCTATTTTTTGGCGCGCTCTAGCGGCGGAACGGTTGGTCGTATAAAAAAATGTCATGAACACAAAATGTAGGAAATTTTATCTAGTTTAATTTTGTAAGGAATGGCCTTTTTTTTAAAAAAAAAAAAAAAAAGGATAGTTCCCAAGATATAGGCAGAAAACCAAAAAAGTGCCAAAATTTGGAGGTTTTTTACAAAAAAAAACAATGTTAGGGGCAAAAATTCTGTCAGCAAACCTCAGATTTGTGTTCAGCGACCTAAAAAACATAAAAAATGACGATTACGACTATACCTAAACTTTCCCCTATTTTTCCTAATTTGCCTAGCCTAATATTTATTAATACAATGAACCATGCATTTATTTTTTATTATCTTAATGTAATTAAAGTTTAGGAAGTTGTGCGATTAAATTTTGAGATTCAGTATATATTTTAACATGATGTTTTTGTTGAAGTGGCCTACTACACAATAGTGAAACACTGTTAGCATTGTTAAAATACTGAACATCATAACCATTTCAGTCTATGAATGCTACAGTTGTAAACATGGCATTTTGTACAATAATTCTGCTTAATACCTTTTTTATAAAACATGAAATGAAAATATGAACATAACTGCTGATGGGGATAGCTTAGTACGTTTGATTATTGCTTGTTTAAATTAATTTTGATATAGATTATACCTGCGAACTTTTATGGTTTTTTCTAATTATTTGTACTGTAAATAATAATCACTGCTGGCTAAGCAGTTAGACTGCTCGCCTCCCACCAAGGCAAACAGGGTTCAATCTCCGGCCAGGTCATTCCCGGATTTTTGCAAGTGGGAATCGTGATAGACGATGCCACTTGTTGGCAGGTTTTCTCCCAGATCTCCCATTTCCCCCACCCTTGCATTCTGGCACTGCTCCATTTTCACCTCATTCCATCCTCATTGACTTTCAAGACTTCGTTAATAAGAACCATCCAAATATCTCACCTCAACTCAACAGGTTTGGATCATTTTAAATGTATAGTCTTTATTAATTGCACCCATTATTAATGTTCATGTATGTCTCTTTTCAGCAACAAAGGCATGAAGTACCTAGTAGGTGATGACTGGGTAGATCACTTTGACCTTGTGATAGTCCAGGCTAGGAAGCCTCGTTTCTTCACAGAAGAGTCGAGACCATTTCGGATCTATGATCCAGAAAACAACAGGCAGCTGTGGGACCGTGTCACCACTCTGGAAAAAGGAAAGATATATTATGAGGTATGCCACTGTTCTGTTAAAGTTACCATAGAAGCCCCTCAGATATACAGGTATAACAGCTAGCTAAAATTTGTGTCAGCTTCATTTTAGTCATATTTTTGTTGCCTCTGACAATAAAATAGGTAACATGCATATTTTTTCGTTTTGAAATTTTTCAACTTGTATTGTGTTAATTTTGTATCTTCAGAGTATTGTGATTGGAAAATTTGTTTTAAAATAATTAGAATCAAATGTAACTATCAAGTTTTGAATGCTTGCCAAATATGCCTCTTTTGACTGGTCCCATCATGATGTTATATGCCACATGAATTTGCTGGTTACCTTGTTTCCATTAGCTGTGAAGTGTGTTTGTTTTACTAACAATTGTTTCAAAGTTATAGGTAGCAGAAGTAGCTAATTTTTATCTAAAGAATTCACAAAAACTGAAGTATACAATAATTAAAAACAGGTGTGTGTGCATGCATGTGCGTGCATGCGTGTTTGTGTATATATATATGTGTGTGTGCGTGTGTGTGTGTGTGTGGTGTGTGTGTGTGTGTGTGTGATTTTTAAAAGTTGACACTAAAATTAAGTGATAATTTAAAGCCATTAAGCGAGACTTCAAAGATCTTCAATAGAAATCAATTTTTTTTTCGTTTGTGGATATTGTTCTGATATTATTCTCTTGCTAGTACACATTTTAAATTTTATTTTATATATACCATTTGCACAGTAATTATTAAACTTTTCTATGCATATATCTAGGAATACAATGAACAATGTACTTATTTTTGATTATCTTAATGTAATTAAAGTTTAGGAAGGTGTGTGATTAAATTTTGAGATTCAGTATATATTTTAACATGATGTTTTTGTTGAAGTGGCCTACTACACAATTGTGAAACACTGTTAACATTGTTAAAATACTGAAAATCATAACCATTTCAGTCTATGAATGCTACAGTTGTAAACATTGCATTTTGTACAATAATTCTGCTTAATATCTTTTTTTATAAAACATGAAATTAAAATATGAACATAACTGCTGATGGGGATAGCTTAGTACATTTGATTATTGCTTGTTTAAATTAATTTTGATATAGATTATACCTGCCAACTTTTATGGTTTTTCCAATTATTTGTACTGTAAATAATAATCACTGCTGGCCATTAAAATTACAAAACCAAGACTGACGTAAGCTGTCACAACTAGATTTATTGAAAAAAATTCCCATTATACACAGATGACATGATTACTCGTGCAACTGGGTATGATGTACATAAAATGTGGAAATCAGTACTGTGTGGCCCCACCACAAGCAGCAACAACTTCTGTTACATGACACAGCATTGAAAGGAAGTGTTTTCTATGGGCGAGAGATTGGTGAACATGCAGGGCAAGGAATCAGTGTGACATGGTGGTGATCCGGGAACTGTTGGATGATGTGTGCCACGGGTGATTGCACATTGCCTTATTAGTACAGGGCCCTAGGCTGGCTGTGAAGATAGGGGACAACAGGTTCCAACACCTCTGTGATGTAATGGATGCTGTAAGTGGACCAGCAATGCAGACTAAACACGAGTGGGACTGGGATCCAATGGTACCCTATNAATAATCACTGCTGGCCATTAAAATTACAAAACCAAGACTGACGTAAGCTGTCACAACTAGATTTATTGAAAAAAAATGCCCATTATACACAGATGACATGATTACTCGTGCAACTGGGTATGATGTACATAAAATGTGGAAATCAGTACTGTGTGGCCCCACCACAAGCAGCAACAACTGCTGTTACATGACACAGCATTGAAAGGAAGTGTTTTCTATGGGCGAGAGATTGGTGAACATGCAGGGCAAGGAAGCAGTGTGACATGGTGGTGATCCGGGAACTGTTGGATGATGTGTGCCACGTGTGATTGCACATTGCCTTATTAGCACAGGGCCCTAGGCTGGCTGTGAAGATAGGGGACAACAGGTTCCAACACCTCTGCGATGTAATGGATGCTGTAAGTGGACCAGCAATGCAGACTAAACACGAGTGGGACTGGGATCCAATGGTACCCTATNTGATGTAATGGATGCTGTAAGTGGACCAGCAATGCAGACTAAACACGAGTGGGACTGGGATCCAATGGTACCCTATATTATAATTCCAGGTGCTGGACCAGAATGATTGTGCATTATACAGCGCTCGGCCATGTGTGTGCCACAATGCCGCCAGACACAGATGCAAACATCATTGTGCTGCAACAGAAGCAGAATTCATCAAAGATGATAGCATGTCATTCGTACCTGCAGGCCTGACGTTCCACACACCATTGCAGCTGCAGGTGCATGTTGTGAGTCGTCGGTGGCAACCACAGTAATGGGCACTTGGACAAGATGCTCTGTCGCTGCAGATGGCAATGAACCCTGTAGGCAGACACAGATTAATGTGCCACATACCTAAACTCTTGTGGGAGAGGGTGTTTGATGTAACTGTATGGTCCATGATCGTCATGCAAACCAGATCCACGCCCTTACACTTGTTGGTGCAACAGGGTGATTGGCTTTCTGCACGTCGCTCAGCCCATCCCTCCTCGACCCTCTGATCTTGTATCCCCTTCACTATGGTTGCATTTCTTCCAATGCAAGAAACTATTTTGTGGTAGGTTAATCTACAATCCTATAGGCCACGATTTACCGCATTATGAACGGCAAGTTCCTCTTTGTATGGTTGTCGTGTTATTCTACGTGGCATGCTCACTTCATCTGTGCACATGAATGGTGGGGAAAAACAATGCCATTACCACTCAGCAGCTCCCCAACCTCCATATGCTGTTCATTAGTGTCACTATTGGCACACAAGCTGCACCACTCGGTTGAACAACTGATGATGTCATTGTCGTACCTTGCTCTACACATTCCCCCAATATTAGGTTCATTAGGTGCGTTCTTCTTGCTGTTGCAATTTTAATGACGAGCAGTGTATTTTACAGTTGTATGGAAATTCAGAATATCTAACAATTCTTTTTCCTCAAAATGCTTTGAATTTTCACTATGAGATATAAGATTTTGTTAACATATGTATTTATGTTTTGTGTGAATAACAACATGGCAGCAGTGATATTTAACAGTAATCTGTGGACTACCCTGATTGTGGTTATCACATATGCATTTGTAGGTGGCCACCTTTACTGTGCATGCACATTTTCCCCTATCATTTTTCAATATAGTATTCCAAGCTAACGGTAACTATGGCTGTTCACAAGTGCTTGTGAAAAATTTAGATGAAAGAAACTTTAGTCAACAAATTGGAAAGATTTTTTTCTGGATTGGGCACATGGTAAAATTTTTGGTTGTGTTATGGTTTTTTTTATTCCATTCTGAAGTAAATATTTTACAAAGCCTGTATTGTGAGTTTATTACAAAAGATGTGGCAATGTTTTATGATGGCTGCAAACAACATTAAAACAGTTTATACAGGTATTTTGGTTAACTTACTGTGAACTGTTTCCTTGTTTCACCAAAATTGAAAAGAGCACTAATTTTGCATTTTACAGTGTTTGTCATTGTAACATAAATTTTTTAATACAATGGGAAGAACAATGTTTATAATTATGTTAAGTGATTGAAACACGTTGACCGTGTAACATTCTGGCCAGTTTTTCTGAAAAATGTTCCCAGCATTATTTATTGCAAAAAAATGATGGTGCTTGGCCTGTTGGTTGGCTGGGAGCTGTGTAGTGAAAGAGCAGTCAAACGAAAGAAGGCAATTTTGAGTGTTGGAAAATATGTTGGTCACCCAACAGGTGCCAGTCATCGCCAGCTGATGATGACTTGACAGTACAGCTCTGACTGCTGAGGTGGATCCCAGGGTCATATGGCGAACCACCGAGATGTAAATTTATCCCCAAGGTTGCATTGTATACTAATTAGCTCCCTAAGATGTACTTGTGATATCTTGCAGCCCTAATACAGTCTGACCTGCACACCTTAAACAGTGCAGTAGAATTACTTCACAAACTTACTTGCAACTTAATGTTAAACTTGAGACCCCAATTAAGGATGAAACAGAATGATAGGTCAATGGGGTCCCGTTTCCCTAAACGCAAAAGTGTGCCATTTAAATTTTTGTGGCACAATGTTTTTGATAATAATTATGTTGTTTCCTTATAATTTTTTAAATTTTATTCCTCTTTTTTTTTGGTAAAACCTGTTCTTGGTTTCCACTGCCATCTGTTGTGCAATGTTGAAAACTTATTGCAAAGTTTTTTGTCATTCCAAAATGCCAGTCACTTATGAATAATTTAAACGTTCAAATTATAAGGACAAGTTTTTCCTTCAAGAAAAATATGTGACAAAATATTCTGTAGTTTAATTTGTAAAACTTGATCTTTGGTAATTTGTAATATGGTAAACATCAACTATGACCTTTTCGTGGCACTTAATTTTAACTCTCTGCATCAAAAATCAAGGCTGCATTGTCATAATTAATTATAAGAATAATATTTTAGTAGTATTATTTGGATCCAAGTTTTTTTTAATAAACTGAAATTTAATTTATGTATAATTTTGATATACCCTATGTTTGTTTCACTGCACAGTGATGGTTCTTGTGATTACTATGTAGCTATAAGTGGTAACCATATGGAGGTGTAGCATTATCTTTGAGATCTTGAAGATTGCTGACCTGATATTGGAATGTGCTGATTTCATTTCTTTTCTTTTGGTAACAAAATATCAGCCATGTAACTATGCTAAATTATAGTCTTTACAAACCTACAAAATTTTTACAATATAATGCCTTGATCTTGTATTGATATCACCGTTGCTAAGTATTAAGGGTAAGTTTAATGTTTGTTTAAATTTTTGTATATTCTCTTGTAATGACACAATATTATTAATTATTAAGGTTCTAGCCACGGTTCATTTTCTTTCGTTTAGCGGGGCTTTGTAAAATAATATCAGGATTTGAATTTAAAGCCGTGGTAGTTCGTTTATCATTGTAGTTTGTTTATCGGACATACGTTTGCTTTTTCAAAATCTTNTTGAATTTAAAGCCGTGGTAGTTCGTTTATCATGGTAGTTTGTTTATCGGACATACGTTTGCTTTTTCAAAATCTTTGTTTTTGTTATGCGTCAGCATTAGAAGATAGAAGCTTTCCGAACTGCAGGTCGACAGTTTATAAGGTTTGATTATTTTTTACCGATGATGCAGTTTGGATGGCTACGCAGAATCTTTCCGAACTGCAGATTGACACTTTTTATTCTAGAAGGTTTGATTATTTTTTACTGACAATGTAATTTGTATGGCTACGCAGTACTGCTGGCGGATGCGGGCTGCCATGCCCTTATTTGATTACGTTTTGATACTGGGAGGAGAGGGGGGTAGATAGACATGCAGCAATAAATACTCTGTGTGTCTATCGCCTGGTAAGCAATGTAAGGCCAACATTGAAGGAAGACACACCAGGCGTGACGAATATCGCCCACACCGGCAAGCACCCGCGACCGCTAAATCTTTTAACTTCATTCTTTTTCGGCATATACTAACTTCTCCTAAATTATTTCTGCCGGTGTGGGAGGTCGATAGGGTGCCAGGAGGGAACTGATGTCCCTCCTGCCTTCGTAACTTCTTCTTGCGACGCCAGTTTTCAAGATGTGAATAATCAATAAATGACTGTGGCGCTGCTCTTTGCTTGTTTAGTCGGTGAAACCTGTTCGTACTCGGCATATCTGATTGTATGTGAACTATTTCATGTGATTGATAAATAAAAGTAAAGGAACAAATAAACAGGAACTTGGCTTTATTTTCATTGGCGCCTTTTTAGAATTTCATGTTTCTCCAATTTAGCTAACTGAGTTGTAACTTCCATTCATCAAACCTTGACATGGAATATTACACTATGTTTCGCAAAATTGTATAAAAGTAAAATTGTTTTCTTAAAAAGCGGTTCACGGAAGAAGACCATGGATTTCATTTCGCTATCCCTCAGACTTTTGTCAATGGAAGCCTCAATTAATGTATTCCGATCGGATGTTACCCTGTTAATCGAGATACCATGCTCCTCTCCTAACTATTTTCTGCTTGGGGATTCTTCGAGATTCACCACAGGACCAGCAAACCTGACAGATATGATTCAGCATTCTGATACTGATATTATGCATCATGCATGTGTATGCTACACATGGAACTTTTTTTTAACCTAATCTTTTAAAAATTTTGGCTGTTTTGTTGGAAAACAAAAATAATTCTTTGTTTAACTTTTAGGTCAAGTATACCCTAGGGCCCCACTAATTAACTATTGTTGAAACTTATTTAACATAAATTTGTAATTTTAGAATTTATTTAAAAGGAAAAGATAAAGGTATATATTTTATTTGTTATTCATATTTATTATTTTATTATTCAAGTCTTTTGTTTACATCACCTTAACTGAAGTTTCCCTGTTACATGAGGTGGTGGTGTTATTGTAAGGTAAGTAATTTAAATAAAATTACCTCAACCGAAGGTAAACAAATTTTTTTTAAATTACACCCTCTTTGTAAACTTTTGGTAATCTTTGTTTCTCATATATATTGTGAGTAACCCAGGCAGGAATCTTGTGTCTTGTCCGATGTTCTTAATTTTAACTAGCACATGTAGGTAATCACGGATTCACGCCTAGGGCCTCACCCTGCCTGCGGCGGTTGGGATGTGCAGGGCTACCTAAGTACAAATTATATTTTTTTTTTGCCTTGGAATGTTAAACAGTACAGCTGTGTGGGTAGCTCACAAGACAATGCTGGACATGATACACACATTTTTATTTTAAACAAAATACATATTTTCCTGCACTGGTTACACTACGTTTGCACATGTGAAGACAATACACAATAGCCTGCCAGGTAGGCTATACTGAAAACATGTGCACATGCGCTAGTATAAGGGGTGAATTAAGCTTTCCCACGTGATGCAATTGCTGGGGAAGGTGAGGCAGCATCTCCGGGCACTAAAACGAGACGGTTCAAAGAATTTAATTATCTATTAATCTTTATGTAACTGGTGCAAATGGTGATGGTGCCCAGAGCATGATGCAAACTTACCAGCCTCAGCAAGCCTTCAGTTATGGCTGAATGGTGGTCAGCGTGTGACCAAGTGCATGTAGTCCATGCGCCAAAACTCTGCAAACTACACATTTATACTTTTATTAATAAAGAACATAATTTTGGCATTCACAGGAAGTTACAAATGGGAATTTTACACACACAATACTTGCACACAATTTAAAAACACAAATTTTGAAATTCCTTTTTCACATTACAGTTTTAATAATACAAAAGCTAAGTAATTTGCTGGGGGCATCCCTCATGCAAATTGCATATCATTGTGTTTATTAATGGAATTTTATTTGATTTTGTATACCGCGCCTTACAGAACTAGCTGTATAACTTTCCATCTCTTTCTCGCTGAATGCGGAAGAATTTTCCAGAACTCCCCGGATGAGCCCAACTCGCAGAGGAGGGGAAAGGTGCATGGAGCATTTCACAATGCCTACACTACACTGCACTGCATTGTACTCTTCATGGGGCACATGCCAGGCTACATTGAGTGTGTTGAGGTGCATGATGCGGTTGATGCAGCTGGGGATGCACAGCAGGACAGACGGTTCAGAAATAGACAAGACGTCGTCCTGCATGAAAAGTATAGTTGTAGGTGTACTAAAACTTCAGTAATTGTAAATAAATGCCTTTGAGCCCTACTGCTACAGTTGATGAGCATAAGTGGCCCATTTTCATTGACTTTGGTAGAAGCAATGATACAACTAATAAATTGTATTATCCACTTGTGGAGAATTATTATGAAACCTGTTGCGGTTCAGTAGAGATTTCTTTATTTATTTTAGAAGATGCTTGAACTGGTTAAAATTTTAGGCAACTTTAATAAACATAATTTGAAAAATGGGTATGCTGAATCAGATTTGCATAAATGTTTCCTGTAATAATGCAGTGGCTACGATTGGACACAAAAGCAATGTTTCTGTTTTTAAAGGAAAACAGCTAAATTTAGTGGTGAAAGGTTCCCTTTGCCAGTTGATATATTTAGCAGCATAAAAGTCTTCTTCAAGTTTCGCTGTTAGAATTCAGGATATATGTATTGAAATGTATTATTTTCTAAAAAGTAGTTCTAAAAGGAACAAAAAGCTGTATCGGTTTCAAGAACTTCGCAATTAATAAATATATACTGAATATTGCAAGATGTGTGCACAAGATGGCTATCTTTTAGGGTTGTACAACATTGAGAATCTCTCGTGTTTTTTCTTTCTTTCTTTCTTTCTTTCTTCCTTCCTTCCTTCCTTCCTTCCTTCCTTCCTTCCTTCCTTCCTTCCTTCCTTCCTTCCTTCCTTCCCATGAATTCACAGTACATTGTCAGAAGCAGTCAAGTATATTAACTTTGTACAAGATTAAAAATACTAGACTCATCCTACTCAAATACTGACAATATTACTAGCAAAAGAATGGACTACAACACCTATCGCTGTGAAGAGAGAAAATTTGGATAACATAAATTCTGTATTTATGGGTGACTGTGATCTGTTCTGTGTCACAATGAGACACTTTTTCATGTTTCTTTCATCACCATAAAACAAAGTGTTCTTATTGAATGGTATACCTCTTTTAACACAATGAATGTAAGAAATGCTTTAATAATTACATCAACATATTTAATTATTTCTATATCTTCTGCAAGACTTTTTAAGAAACCTCTTTTTAAGGGGGAGTATCACACACCATCTTGGATTTTTAAATTTTCTGCTATAATTTTTGTTTAAAAAAGGTTTTCTGAAATATTTGGGATTATAATATGTAAAAAATATTTACTGTTATATTTTTACTGCAATCATTATATTTGAAGCTGGAGTGGAAGAAGTAGAATACTTCATTATATTATTTAATTAACTCCAGCTTATAAAGTATTCATTGCAATGAAAATGTAACAAGATTGAAAGTGTCTCTGGCAGCTATTTTTTGCACAGTACAATGCCAGAAATTTCAGTATGCCTTTTTAAACAAAATCTATGAGACAAAATTAAAAATCCCAGGATGACATCAAAATTCCTCCTCAAGAATTGTCAGTTTTGGTTAGTGGTAGAAAATACAGTGTTTATTTTTTTTAAATTTATATTTGAATGAGAATTGTATGTATTAAGGATTAGAAATATGATTAGTTGATAGTTCCTGTGGCATCAANTAAATTTATATTTGAATGAGAATTGTATGTATTAAGGATTAGAAATATGATTAGTTGATAGTTTCTGTGGCATCAAGAGCTGTGTAAGGGCAAGTTATAATTTGCAGGGTTAAATTTTCTGACAAGGTAAAAGATATGTAGGTCAGCGCCAGCTACTGCAGAGCTTGAGATTAAGGTGGGAGTGGGCCATTCACCCATAGAAGGTGCTCCTGGAGTCTCTAGTGCTTTGAAAATGATGACTCTTGAGTAATTCAATTTACACCTACCTAACTGAGAGAGTGGGCCCTCTCAGAATGCCAATAAAGCAGGGTGAGATTGTTCGGCATGCCATCTCACACACCCAATAACAGTGTAATCCATTTTTGGTATGTCATGTTTATGTTACACAAGGCGGTAACTTAAGTGGTTAGACGGCATGAGGATGCAGTTACTTGCATGGTTGTGAAGCAACCGGACATGAAATAAAACGCTTAAGAACAATCTTTGGTGCATTTACTCATGTACAATCCCTCGTTTGAGCCGCTTAAAGGTTTAACGCTGGCCTATTACCAGCCTACGCAGAATAAATGAGCATGTGGCCCTGGAAAACACCTCAAAAAATATCAATTTTTTAAATTCATTATATGACGGAAGCACATACTGTATAATTCGGAAGAGCAACAACACTTAAATTCACAGGTTTTAATATAATAGTCCTTAATTCAGTCTAAACAACAATAACTCAAGATATATTCTATTTGAACCAGACACACCTTACATTTTAGTATCCACTTGCCAGTTTCAAATGGAAATAACTACAAAGTTTCTTTTCATGTTTTGACAATTTCACTGCTATCTGTCCACTTCACTTGTAAACACCTCTACCAACAATGAAACTTTCTGTTGCTTCTAATGGTGAGATATGTGAGTCTGCCACAGAAGCTGCTGTTAATATTCAAGAGGGTCAAGTTTCAGATATTAGTGAATGTGATAACTCTGAAAAAGATTAATGATTAATGATTATCTTCTCTCAACTGAATCAGGATCAGAGTTTGAAGAGGAGAACCTAGCAGTGATGTTGTTTAATTCAGGCAGACCTTACTAATTAACTCCAGTAATAATAACAAAGAAGTATAAAAAANTCCAGTAATAATAACAAAGAAGTATAAAAAAAATTCCTGAATGGAAAATAATTATGGGGGGAGCATATGAGTCAGGACTTGGAAAGCACACATGGACAAAGAAAGATGAATCTCCATATAGTGAAAAATGTAAAATTTAATGCAGGAGCAAAATAACGGAACCCCAAAGAAAAAATTTGAACTATTCTTTCTAGAAAATGAAAAATATTGACTTAACAAAATTACCTTGTACAGTATATGATTTCTTTCACACCAAAATATAGACATGTTGCCAGTGTTAGCAACAGGTCTCGCAACAATGCCTTTAATTTTGATATTGAGAACATAAACAAGAATATGCAAGGCATTTTTTAAGAACACATTTGATCTAAGCAGCAATACTATAGCAAAATTATTTTCACTGGGTGCAATAAAATGAACTGTGAAGGTTTTGTAGAAAAAGATGGTAAATATGGCAGAGCAGTAGAGTCAGAGAAGAAATTATACATTTGTGAATACACAGTCATTCCCAGCTCTTGACGCACACTACTGCAGAGTACAAAAAAAATTATATATCAATGGGAGTGTGAATTTGGCTGCAATATACAGGACAGAAAAAACAAAGTGTATTCAAGAGGAAAAGCTGAATGCAAAACAGAACATGTATGAATCAGTTTTCAACTTGGAATATAATATTAGTTTTCAGCAACCTAAAAAAGATTGATGTTCACTTTGGGAATCATTTAGCAATTTAAGGAAGGAAGATAAATTTGCAAAAGAAGTTATTTCAAATTCATTAGTGTGAAAAAGAACTCTGTCATAATGAAAAGTAATTGGATATACACATGGTTTAAGATAACAACACTCATTTTTGCTGCTTTGATGNGAACTCTGTCATAATGAAAAGTAATTGGATATACACATGGTTTAAGATAACAACACTCATTTTTGCTGCTTTGATGTTCAGATTTTCAACCAATTTTGCCTGTTCCCCATGGAGATGTAAGACTATATTACAACAAACATAGGCTTTCATGGTACAATTTCATATTTTTCAATACTGTGAAGAAGCAGGGCCACTGTTACTTTTGTCACGAAGATATTGCAAGAAGAGGTTGTAATGACGCAGTATTATAAATTTTCGGGATATGTGGTTCATTTTCTTTCGCTTTGCCAAGCTTCATTTTTTTTTATCTGGATTCTAAATTAAACCTGTGGTGATTCGTTTATCCTGGTATAACGTTATCAGTTGTACGTTTGCCGTTTCAAAAGTCTTAGTTTCAGTAGCGTCAACATTAGATTAGAAGCCTTTCCAAACCACGACGCAGTTTGGATGGCACTGCTGGCTCTAGAACTTCAATTAATTTTAACTGATGGTGCAGTTAAGCGGGCTACACAGTTTTGATAGCGTAGGAAGAGCGTGCGTGGCGACCCACGCCATGCCCTTATCTGAGAAAGGGGGGGTAGCCATGAGTGATAAAAACCCTGGACGAATACTCGCCTGGGAGAAATGGTCTAGAACAAGCAACCAGAGAAGACGCATCGTGCGTGACAAACGTAACCCACACCGGCAAGCATCAGCGACCGCTAAANTAGAACAAGCAACCAGAGAAGACGCATCGTGCGTGACAAACGTAACCCACACCGGCAAGCATCAGCGACCGCTAAAATCTTTCAACTTCGTTCTTTTTCTGCAAAAAAAACTTAACTTTATTAAATTACTTCTGTCAGTGTGGGAGGTCGCTAGGGTACCAGGAGGGAACGAATGTCCCTCCCGCCTTTGTAACTTCTTCTTGCGATGCAAGTTTTTGAGACATGAATAATTCTTAAACAACTGTGCCGCTATTCTGCACTTGTCTGTTTATCTATGAACCTGTTCATACTCGGCATACCTGAAGATCGTATATGAACTGTTTCACTNTAGAACAAGCAACCAGAGAAGACGCATCGTGCGTGACAAACGTAACCCACACCGGCAAGCATCAGCGACCGCTAAATTCTTTCAACTTCGTTCTTTTTCTGCAAAAAAACTTAACTTTATTAAATTACTTCTGTCAGTGTGGGAGGTCGCTAGGGTACCAGGAGGGAACGAATGTCCCTCCCGCCTTTGTAACTTCTTCTTGCGATGCAAGTTTTTGAGACATGAATAATTCTTAAACAACTGTGCCGCTGTTCTGCACTTGTCTGTTTATCTATGAACCTGTTCATACTCGGCATACCTGAAGATCGTATATGAACTGTTTCACTNGTTCTGCACTTGTCTGTTTATCTATGAACCTGTTCATACTCGGCATACCTGAAGATCGTATATGAACTGTTTCACTTGATTGGTAAATAAAAGTATAGAACAAATTAACCGGAACTTGACTTTATCGAATATTTAATTTGTGTCCTTTTTAAAGAGTCTCGTGTTACTACCTCTGAGCTAGCAGAGTGGTAATTTCCAGCCGTCAATACCTTGANGAGTCTCGTGTTACTACCTCTGAGCTAGCAGAGTGGTAATTTCCAGCCGTCAATACCTTGACGTGCCACATTACAAGGTTTAAATGAAATTGGTTTAATTGAAATTGGCAGTTGCAGTTACAATCACCTGAGCTCATATCCCACAGAACATGTGGTATATTATTGTGACAATAATAATCTGAATAATATATTTCACAATATAAATTGAAATTGTGACTTGGCAAATCAACACCACAATGGAAAATAAAAATACATTTTTGAAAGAGCTAAAAAAATGTAAAATAATTTTTTTTTTTCCTTCAAATTTTTGAAGTCATACAAGAAATTTAACACAAATGTGAGTTTACAGACTTTGCAAAATGTAGGTTCATTTAGTACAAAAATGT
Source organism: Clitarchus hookeri (assembly GCA_002778355.1). Classification (NCBI taxonomy): domain Eukaryota; kingdom Metazoa; phylum Arthropoda; class Insecta; order Phasmatodea; family Phasmatidae; genus Clitarchus; species Clitarchus hookeri. Next base: position 321,583 of record NQII01000848.1, on the reverse strand, counting down.
GTTTATCATGAAAACAAGGATTATGATATAAATTTTAAAAATTAAATATATATATATTTATATATATCACAAAAAATTTGTGGTTGTGTAAACACACACACAGAATGAATCCAACAGTCATAAGCAATAGATTCAATTATTTAAGTGTGTGCAAGTGTGTGTGCAGGTATGCATTTGTGTGTGTATGCATGTGTGTGTGCATGCATGTACACGTGTTGTGCCTCTCTCTCCTCTTTTCTCTGTATATGTATATATATATATATACACACACACACAAACATACACACACTATAGGTCATTGCACCAAGGATATTATATACAGTTATATGTCTAGAGTACTAGCTAAAGCCAGGGGGCAGAATTTATTCCGTGACTAAGTACTGAAAGATGATCTTGCGAGAGAGAAATGCTGCTGAAAGCGTGCGATAAACCTGTAAACATACAAGCGTTTTCTCATAAATCTCTCATTCAAATGGGATAACATATTTTAAGGACTGGCGCACAGATTCTTCCTTGCCATCACTGACTGGTTATTTTTTTTACAAATAGTGTAATACAGTAGAAGAAAAAATTATTTACTAAACATTTGCACAAAATTCCAGCAATATAAGAAGTAAGTCCCTTAAATGTTTTTGTTTGAAGAGATAGATATCGGATGAAAGTGTTAGAAATGTAGAAAAGGAACTTAATTTTATATTAAGGTTGCAAAATGGTTGTGAGTGGCCTGGTTTTCACGTAATGGGCTGATAGTTATCTAGATTTTATGGTCAATGTGAACTATCAGGCATTGAGTTAAAACATTTCACCAAAATTTATACACTAGAACCCTGCTTAACCATGACTCGATCATCCAGTTTGCGGATTAACCACAATTTTCTAATCTTGTCCATTTTTTTATGATAGCAGTTAAAAATGTCTTTCTTTGTTGGGAAACATGTCGGCACAGGCGTAAGTGGTCAAAGTAGGTCAACTGACTTCTCTATTCTCCTTCTCTTAGAAAGGAGAGGATGTTTCTCACCCCTCTCTTTCCCTTCTTTTCGGTACTGCCCCTTCACTTCCCCTCTTGCTCATGTTTGGCTGTTCTCCAGTTGCCAAGCTGAGAATTATTGATTGCACACTACCAGCTAGAAGAGGGGAGGTAGCGAGTGATAAGGATGGAGAATAAGAAAAAGTGAGGTGGAAATGGCCACGGAAAAAAGCACAACACTAAGAAGACAGTTGAAACAGCGTGGTTGTTGGCCATAACTTATCTTCGATGTAGTTTAAGTTTCAAACTACAGGCAATTAATATTGCCGTTCTGTGAAATAAAAATGCCTCCAACTACACAGTTCATATCAAATTTGAAGCCATATCATTTAAATGGTGCAACAACTTTAATGTATAATGTTTATAGTACTAGGCAGATTCAAGGCCTGCTTTTTTTATGCTAATTTTGATGGTTGTACCAGTGTTTGTATCTGCACTTCTAAAGAATTTTAACTGAAACACAGCTGCCTTTTAAAAAATTGTTTTGCGATTACAAAATAACTTTTTTTTTAGAAGAAACATTAAACAATCTGTCTTGTCGGGCAACGAATATCAAGCCAATTCGCGACTTGGTTTTTACGATAATTTTCACCTTTATTCTGGTGAATAATTTGAACTGGACGCATGCTTTTTAAAATATTGTTACGTGAGTAAAAAGTCTTATTTTTACAGTAAATGGTAAAAAAAAACTGTTCTGCCAGGTGACATATTTTAAGTCGATTCACAGCCTGGTTACTATGTTAATTTGGCTGTTAACCAGCTTTCCTATATGCATTTCTTAAGAATTTTTTTATTGGAACACACATTTGTTTTAAATATTTACATTTCATTAATAAAGAGAGTTAACTTTATTTTGCAAACGGTAGAATACTGTATCAGCCATCTGCCAGCTAATGACCATGAAAGGTTAAGCACGACTCGCCTAACTGCAATTTTTGATTATCTGATAATTGAGGTTCTACTGTATATATTTATTAACACAAGGCTTATACAAAAGAAGATAAAGGCTCAAGTTCTCTTTCAGTCCCTAATTTATGAGCTTAGCAACACAGTGCACTATCGCAATCAGTTGTTGTTGTTNCAATAATTTTCACCTTTATTCTGGTGAATAATTTTAACTGGACGCATGCTTTTTAAAATATTGTTACGTAAGTAAAAAGTCTTATTTTTACAGTAAATGGTAAAAAAAAACTGTTCTGCCAGGTGACATATTTTAAGTCGATTCACAGCCTGGTTACTATGTTAATTTGGCTGTTAACCAGCTTTCCTATATGCATTTCTTAAGAATTTTTTTATTGGAACACACATTTGTTTTAAATATTTACATTTCATTAATAAAGAGAGTTAACTTTATTTTGCAAACGGTAGAATACTGTATCAGCCATCTGCCAGCTAATGACCATGAAAGGTTAAGCACGACTCGCCTAACTGCAATTTTTGATTATCTGATAATTGAGGTTCTACTGTATATATTTATTAACACAAGGCTTATACAAAAGAAGATAAAGGCTCAAGTTCTCTTTCAGTCCCTAATTTATGAGCTTAGCAACACAGTGCACTATCGCAATCAGTTGTTGTTGTTTTGATTCTCTGGAGAAACATGAATTTTAAAAATTGCTCAAAGATTGACTGGGTTAAGCCTGTCAGTAGTCTATCTGTAAAGGTAAAAAGTTTGTAAGCATACTTTTGATAATTGCAGCATGTAATATGAATGACTATTTTATGTATCTTGTTAGGTAGTTATTCACAAATAACTAACAAAATTTATATTAAAATTTTTTAACATTAAGGCATTATACATGAATATAAACACATTAATATACAGAGATGGTAATTGAAAGATGAAAAAATTCATAACAGAATAATATGAAATGGCAATTCATCGTTACATAAAAAAATCTCTTTCATAAAAAATTTAGTGTGAAAAATAATAATTATATGGTTGGATTATTTTCACAAAATAATTTGTAACTGTGACATGTTTAATCAGTAATGCACTTAATGGAAAGTAAAAAATAATTATAGTATAATTATTTATGGTATCTGTAAAAGGATCACATCTATAATAATTATAGAGGTGCAAATTTAAAGATTTATAAATGTTCAGTTACATAAAAGGGTAAATCGGACAGCTTAGATTTTTAAAAACAAGCCATTCAATATTTATACACAAAAGTGAAATACAATTTTTTTATTACTTTTAAGTGAGATGCTTTCTGCTATTTCCAAAATTCTTGTTTACTTCTGATATAAATTTAAAACGTAAAGTAGGGGCCTAGATAATAACAGAATTTTGCTTTCCTATTGAATGTCTCATTTACAGTTATTTTTATTTATTCCAGTGATTACTGCAGTCTTACTATTGCTGTACGTGCTGCACGAAATCATCACGCTTGTGGAAACTTTTGTGGAAACTCACTTCCTATTGTCCAATGCATTCTCCTCTGTTCCTCTTTCATATTCGTTCTCTCCTGACCTGGCTTCACCCCCATCCCGATTAGGGCCTCTCCATATGTTTACTGTAGTTATACAACCTCCTTGCGTTGCACGCATAACATATGGTTTGTAACATACAGATAAATATACAGGATGATTCTAAAATCATGGGACAAACATTGAGGGGTGGTAGAGCTCACTGAAACAAACAATTATTGTATAGGAATATATGGGCGGGAGTGACGCGTTGAGGCACAAACACAAAAACATAACACATTAATGGAAACATAAAATGTTAATTAGCAGCATACTTAACAAGTGATTCTGTAGAGAAAATGTTAAAACAGTTGCTGGAAATGCATCCACCAACAGTCACGCATACTTGGCGACCTCTACATATGGCGTGATTGGCTGACAATGGTGGCGTGCATGAAATACCCGGCATATTTGAATATGTTCGCCAATCACTCCACCGACGCTACCAAGCTTGCATTACTGTCGGTGGTAGCAATTTTGAGCAATTATTATAAACATTGCTGTAAAAAGGCATTTAGCGGCGACGTTGTAAATAAACAATGTGTTGCATTTCATGTGTTATTTTTGTGTTTGTGCCTCAACACTTCACTCCCGGCCATATATTCCTATACAATAATTGTTTGTTTTAGTGANTGTTATTTTTGTGTTTGTGCCTCAACACTTCACTCCCGGCCATATATTCCTATACAATAATTGTTTGTTTTAGTGAGCTCTACCACCCCTTAATGTTTGTCCCATTATTTTAGAATCATCCTGTATACATAAACATATACAATTTTTATGAAATAATTACAAATTGTTTATTTGTGTTTAAACATCTAAAAGTTAAGTGGTGTCTGGACACAGGAATTTTAAACAAAATTGATTTTACGGTACCTATGAACTGTAAAAAAAGTACATAAATATGTTTCCTCAATGCTAATAGGAATATGCATGAATATTTGCAGTAAAATATTAGTACATGTTGATGAATTAAATGTTAATTAAAGGACTTATTTATTTCCTGGTAATAAATAAAAATATTTGAAAATAATATTTATTTAGTCAAAAAATGTTTTTTTCACATATAAAGTCGGTTTTCCATCCAAAAACCATACATTTCCCTGGCACAAATTAAGTACTTTAAAATAAGTTGCTAAATTAAGCACAGGTTTAGTTGTTTTAACATCTCAGAATATATTTTAACACTTAATTGATTTAGTTTTCAATACTGTAATCATGTCATCTGTATTCTTGTACGAAAGTTCACTTTGATTCTTCCTGTGCAGTTTCTATGGCAAATAGGCTATCCACAAGTTACCATATACAACCTCCTTGGTTAGCTTTGAGTATTATTAATGTAAAAGATGTTTCACTGATGCAAATCCAAGTACATGTAAGTTAACATATAATGCGAATTTGGCTCTTTTTCATTGTCCAGAAGCAAAACAAAACAAACNAATCCAAGTACATGTAAGTTAACATATAATGCGAATTTGGCTCTTTTTCATTGTCCAGAAGCAAAACAAAACAAACTATAATCATATTTTTATTAAACATAACTATTATTTAAAATATGAAAGAATACAGTTGCTGTGTATCTTTAGATGGTCAGTTAATAATTACACACCTCAACAAAAGTTTTGCACCACCTGTAATTTGGTTGTTCATGGAGGATGTTTGCTGGGACAGTATGCACGTTACAAATAAACACCAATGACAGGTGTGGTATCGTGTACAGGCAGTGTGTATTTTCATCCCATTCTGTTTATTGGGCTGTGAGAAACCAAGTAACTGAGTAATCCAGATTGTGCAAAACTTTTCTTGAGACGTGTATTACCCTTTCGGACGAGTGTCCTTTATTTTTAGTTTTGAAGTACATGATGTCCTAAAATAAGATATTAAAAAAAAGAACTGTAAGATGTGATTTAAAAATCATATGGGTCAGAATGAAGCATGATTTTCCTACAAAGCTAAAATTAAATAAAGTTAAAATATCGTAAAATAAATTAATCCATGACCTTTTCCCAGTGTAGTGAGACAATAAATTAAGGAGAATGCATTGTGCTAAATATGAAATTTTTATGAATTAATGGCCAAGAAATGGGTCAAAATATTTTTACAACATTAAAACTGCAGTATTAAAACACTATGTTACAAACAAACAAAGTTATGTTTGATATATTCATACCAAGATTTTTCACAAGAATTTTGAAATGATTGGAAATAATTTTGACCAGCTAAGTGGGTGGCAGGAATACCCAAACACATTGACTACACAAATTTACAAATGAAATTTCATAGGAAACTTGGTGCCCAATGAGTGTTTTTCACATACACACACATGAATGTTAAATACAACAAATTGAATAGGAATATGCTATGGGAAACATTTAAATGACACTGAATTTACATTTTGATTGGATCTCCATTACCTGTAATGACTAAGAAAAGAGTAACCAAAAAAAAAGAAGAAAACAATATACTGATGAGAAACACAAATGCAATAAAAATGATATAATATAAATAAACACACATATGGAACAAGAGACAATGATCCAGTTAGACAAACACCGAAATAGAAACAAAAGAAGACAGCACAATTATAATAATAATAAAACAGCAAAAACCACAAGCGAAACATATATATATACACACATGCGCGCATGCGCACACACACACGTGCACACACACACACACACACACACACACACACAGGGTGGAACTGAACTCTACCGACAAACTTNTTACATTTTGATTGGATCTCCATTACCTGTAATGACTAAGAAAAGAGTAACCAAAAAAAAAGAAGAAAACAATATATTGATGAGAAACACAAATGCAATAAAAATGATATAATATAAATAAACACACATATGGAACAAGAGACAATGATCCAGTTAGACAAACACCAAAATAGAAACAAAAGAAGACAGCACAATTATAATAATAATAAAACAGCGAAAACCACAAGCGAAACATATATATATACACACACATGCGCGCATGTGCANCAGCGAAAACCACAAGCGAAACATATATATATACACACACATGCGCGCATGTGCACACACACACACGTGCACACACACACACACACACACACACACACACAGGGTGGAACTGAACTCTACCGACAAACTTTGGCAAGTGATTCCTTGTCAAAAAAATAGGTCAAAAACATAGACACTACAAATAGCCTAAGTCTATTCCGAAGGGGTGAAAACCTCCCTTGAAAGTGTAGTCGAAGAAGATAATTATACTAGTAATAGTCACAATGAACTGTAAATGTCTGAGTTCCTGGGTACTACAGTATTACATGACGAATTACAAAGCACAAAAATATGGGATCCAATATCAACCCCCATCCATGAAAATGGAAGGGTTAGCAGTACATTTGTGCAAATAAAAATGTAACTGTAACACTTTGTTTGTTGTCTGTGGATTTGTAATTGACCATACGTGGGAACAAAAATTCCATCTTGTGTTTTTAAGCTAACTGCCTCCGTTTTCGAGAAATTAATTCATGCCGATGAAGGTGACGTGGGGTGGAGATGGAGCAATGGCCTAATTACATAGCGGTGAAGTGTGTGTGCCCCGAAAAAACCCCACTGACCAATAGTAACGTCTGTCACATTTCCCAGATACGAATATTCATATCAACCCCGCCGGGAATCAAGTCCGATTCGCTATGGTGGTAGGCGAGCAGTCTGGCCACTGCAACACCACGGGCCCTACTGGTTTATCAGCGATAGTTTGTTGGGATAGGTATGGATAACACGTGACACAAAACTTGTTCAAACAATACATGGTGTAATTTAAAACAGCAACATCATGCATCAACAACAAATGTATTCGTATGTGCCATACATTGAGATTCATTTTTGGAACATTATTAATTAATTTCTCGAAGTGGCTGCATTTAGCTTAAAAAAACCAGATGGAATTTTTGTTCACCATGTATGGTCAATTACAAATCCACAGACAACAAACAAAGTGTTACAGTAACATTTTTATTTTCACAAATGTACTGCTAACCCTTCAATTTTAATGTATGGAGGTTGATATTTGAGCCCATATTTTTGTGCTTTGTACTCCGTTGTTTAATAATGCAGTATCCAGAAACTCTGACATTTATCGTTCATTCTGGCTGTGTTACTAGCAAAAAACATCTGCTTCAACTACACTTTCAAGAGCAGTTTTTACCCCTTTGGAATATACTTAGGCTATATGTCGTGTATATATTTTAGACCAATTTTTAGATGAAGAATCACTTGCTGAAGTTGGTCAGTACAGTTAAGTTCCATCCTGTATATATATATATATAATGTGGAACAATCTATTTTTCTGGCATCACAGACACTTTCTCTTTCGAATCGGACATTGTAAACTGAAAAACTTAATTATATAATGTAAGCTAGACTTGAGAGATCTGTATATGCTAGTTGCCGTAGTGATTTTGTTATATTGTTTTGTTTTCATACCAATAGCTAACGGGACATTTGGCTGGCTTGCAAATGAATCTTTTTTTGTGGTTTTGTTTCTGCATCATAATTCTGCAAGGAGCATTGAATAAACTGATGAATAAGAGTTTATTTGAAATTATTTTATGTCCAAAGAAAACTCATAACTCAAAAAATGTGCTCTATTAGGCAGTATTACACAAATACATTACCTATGTATTCAGCGTCAGATTAGTATGACATTGATATAACTCCTTAATAAATACCTCCTGTCTACTCATCTAAGATATTTACGATTTTCGCTGCCAGGCTTCTCTCAACTCCATTTCACTTGTGTCGTCTACTAAAGCCCATTTATCCTGTTGCCAAGCATCCTCAGCCTGGAGTTGATCGAGTAAACTTCAATTGGGTCCCTTTTCAAACAATTTGAGTTAATGTTTTACTCTAACAGGGTTAACCGTGTGATATTTTGAAAATACCTCTTGAGAGCAATCATTATTTTGTCATATGAAGTGTTCAAATATGAAAATAATTGATACATTGCTCTTATTTTTGCATGCTTTACCAGTGGACAACACTAATAAAACCATCCTGTCTATTCTTTTAACACATTTTGTAAATTTTCTCCTGATATAAAATATTATTATTAAAATATTTGTTTTTACTTTTCTCAGAAACACACTATTATACTGGAAATATTACAGAAGTAATGACATAAATGTGTTGCGAGGAGTAATTTATATAACATTTTTAATAAAAAAAATGCAGTTTTGTATATATTATTGGCAATTTCATGTAAATAATTTTGTAGTATTTTATTTGTGAATTAAATTAATTAAAATAATGTTATGAACAACTTAAACAAATCCAAATGACATTATAAAAGGCAGTTTAATTAAAGTGTGCATGTATGTACTCCTATCTTTATTCACTGCTGCCTCTTTGAAGTAACTACCATTAAAATCTGTTAACATAAAATCCATGTAGCATTCCTTATGTCAAAAAATCCTCCATGAAATGTCACAACTGTAATTCATTCACTGAAGTTACACAAAGGTACAAGTATATTTTTATTATTTTTCTCGAAATAAATTTGCTGGTTCTAATTGCATTTAAGACACATGCATAAAATATTTAAAGCAGAAAGATATAAAAATATAAATTCTAACATAACTGAAATACTGCTTTTGAGTTTCATACCATGTTCAGTCATCTCACGCGAGGATGCAATGGAGGCCGGGTTGAGTGGAGGTAGAAGAAGACAGAGGAGATTCGTGCAAGTGAGAGAGCCCGTCTACCCCAGTATGCTGACTCTAACTGTCCCTGTCCGGTGGGTTGGGACTGGAAGGAATATGAAAGAGCAACGGAACTGCGCATACATGCCCAAGCCGTTTGCTAGATGGCGATTACTTTGCTTATCCAGTTAGTTCAGAGATGGCACAAGGAATGCCACCTACCTGACTGCCTCTCCAGGCATGTTGCACCACAGCAGACAGCGTACATGCCTAGCTTTCTGCAGACACTACGACGAAATGACATTTCAGAGAGTTATGAACCAAATATATCTTTGAACTAGGCATATGTGGCATGATATTGAACATGTTATTAATACTTTAACATATAAATTATTTTATTTTAAAACTTGTGAAACAAGCAATTTTTTTATCCACAAAAATGTTAAACAAAAAATATTTAATTTTTTTTTGGAATGGATTTTCCTCTGGCAGTGAAATTTTTTCGTATTGCTAACAAGCACATATTCAAATAAATTTTTAAAAAATCTGCTTTAAAATATAAATAAATTATATTTTCATTTTCTATTGCATAATTTCAAAATGATTAAATGCTAATAAATGTAATAAATATAGTTTTTTTATATTTTGTTAGGTCTTTCTCCTGTCAGTTAATAGGTGCTTGTTATACTATGTAACTTACCTACTAAATTTTATGTGAATTTTTTGCCACTTGAAAAGCTATAACCCAGGTGCGACAGTCAGCAGGGTTGGGGGTGGCGTGGCACTGGGTCTGAACGATAAATTAAGAAATTGCATTTTGTTCCAGTGAAAAACTAAGAAATCTATTGTAGCTATATTATTGGTTTCAAAAAGTTGCAAATTCTGGAACGGCCATCAGACACGTCCACCCCTATGGGCACAATGCCCAAACTATCCATCATGGCATGAGCCCGCTCGGAGCACAAGCAAATTCGCCCCAGGAAAAGTAAATACTCTCTGAACAAGAAAAACAAACACACACAAAATTTTATATTAGTTACTTAAAGAAACATGAAATAATTGCATTAAAAAAGTTAATAATTATACTCTAAATATACGTACTTTAGCAAGGCCAACCTTTAGCAATGTAATAATTAGACTAGTGGGAGTTCTCTCTCCAAGTTTGTTGCTGATTATTCCGAAATGCCCACTTAACCTTTTATTTTAGAAAAGCATTTTTAAAAAATTAAAAAGCATTGAGTTTCAATATTTTGTGTGTTGTATAGGGGTAGCCCATCATGGGAAAAACCATTATTAGAAATGGAGATGTAATGTAGTCATGCCTGAAGGCTTAAAAACAAAGTTATAACTAACACATGCACAGGGATGGTAGCACCTAATGAAGTGGGCAAAAGGGGAGGTTACTGGTTTGCAGGAACAATCGTATCCCCCTCATTGCATTCATTTTCCCAGCTGTGTTATTACTGGGGACTCATGTCGACATAATCAGCTGGTCTGAACTATCACGCCCTCGTATGTTACCCCTTGATGGAATGAAGCAGGCCAGCAGGGTGTACTCCAACACATCACCTCAGCTGCAGAGTCATAGAGTTGGCCACCTGCTTTTTCGGAGCATGGCGAGCCCCTAGTAGAGGGCACATTGAAGCTGCACAGTGACGGGGCGAACAGGCTGAGGAGGGACGCTGCACACGTAATATGCTTTCTCCCCTTCTAAAGCCCATTCATACACTGCAGCCCATTGCTTCCTTGTTGTTCAGCTAGTGGCAGCAGGAAGATGGTTGACTTAACCCTTGCCGAGGCCGCAGGTGTTAAGAGGCCATAAGTGTGAAGTGGAATGTGGTGATGCAGGGTGGATGCGCTTCTAACATGGTGCTGGAGCAGCTGCTGAGGGAGGCTGGTGGCCTCCGCAAGTCGTGGAGATTACATTTGGTGTATGGTGGAGACATGTATATCGGTGGAGTGGCATGGAGCCATCCTTCGTCTCAGTCTCATTGTTGCTGCTGCTGGAGGTAGAGTGGGGCCTGTAGCATGACCACGTGAGATACTGGGCAAGTGGTTGGGCATCCCCACCATGCCGCAGGGATGTGCCCACCGCTGGGTCTGCATAGGTCTCACTCAATGAAAATGACACTGGGCATCCTGACAATATCACTGGGCAGGGGTGGAACTGGCAGGTTTGTTGCTCCAGCAGGTGGCCCTGACTGGGTGCCTTGGGTGGTGGCATTGTGGACAGGCGTCGCGGCACTAGGTTTTGCTGATGCTGGAGCAGCTGGATGGTGGTTGACATCAGCAGGTGTGTCATGTGCGCACACAGACGTTTCATCTGCATTCCTCTGGTGCATCAGTATAGTGGCCGTCACAGGATGGAGCAGGCATCAATAGCTGCTGCTGGTGGTGGACTCAGGCGCCGAAGCGTCTACTTCGGGTGCGCAACTCATGATCCGTAGATCCAGATTGTATATTGTGCGACACTTTTTGACCAAAATAGATTTGTTGTGCAGCTTTTTCCACTACGGTGTTATGTTCTGTGAGCCATGGTATTTCCAGTATTGCATCCTCCCGTAGGTCATTAGAAACAAATGCATTGGTGGTAGTTTCCATGTCCCATATGCATATGCATAGCTGCCAACTTGTACAAATTTTTTGTATTTTGTCTTAATTTTCATTAGTTTTACNATGTCCCATATGCATATGCATAGCTGCCAACTTGTACAAATTTTTTGTATTTTGTCTTAATTTTCATTAGTTTTACGATTTGATGAATTATTAATAATTTTTTTACGAATTGAAAGCATTTCGAGGTATTTTTGTTAAGTAGACTGGTATTCACAAAATACATAGGTTCAATTTTGCATTGAAAACCTTGGTTATCGGTTCTTGTTATTTTTGTGAATATTCAAGTATTCCCGTATTTGTCCATGCATGATATGCATTGTCTCATAATGGGTGAGGGCTAGCATGACGTGTGAACTCTGTGGTCACCATACCCATATCTGGCAATGCTGTCGCGCAAGCTTTTGCTCATGTAGGTCGTTTGNTGTTATTTTTGTGAATATTCAAGTATTCCCGTATTTGTCCATGCATGATATGCATTGTCTCATAATGGGTGAGGGCGTGTGAACTCTGTGGTCACCATACCCATATCTGGCAATGCTGTCGCGCAAGCTTTTGCTCATGTAGGTAGTTTGTNCGTGTGAACTCTGTGGTCACCATACCCATATCTGGCAATGCTGTCGCGCAAGCTTTTGCTCATGTAGGTCGTTTGTTGTTGCTATTCGGTCAGAGTGCATTGCTTTCATTTTACTCTGTATATGACTAAATAATCGACATTTTAACTTTTTGTATAGGCTGTTCACGTTAAAGTGAGCACTTTTGATGCCATAGTTACTTTTTCCATCCAGTAATTTTTTATCCTTTAACCACCTTTTTTAGATAAATATTGCCATGCAAGTAATAAACACAGTGCATATATTCCACTGCACTCTAAAGTTAACGTCTAAGGCTAAAATAAAACGTATTTATTGACTATTATTCCAAATGAGAGGGCTTTCAAAAGTGCTAACTTTACCGTGAATAGCCTATAATGTGTTCTGTTAATTCTGGACAAGAACTCTTATCCACATCATTGCAGTCCTTTTTTATAGTGCCACACTGCAAACTTTTATAAGAAACATGTGCGTAGGTACATCTTACTACTGGTCATCCAACATGTGGGTATAAACTTCGCCACATCCAGGAAGTCAGAAGTTTTGTTGTGAAAAAGCTAAAGTAAACGTGGTGATTGAATTTTTCGGCAAAATAGTTATGTGGTTTTTATAAGAATATTACAGCTGGAAATCTCTCCTCAGTGTATGGTAATTTTTTTAATGTGTTACAAAGTGTTTTTGTAGTGAGATTGTGATTGGTCCTACAAGAATGGCTCCATTCATCTGTGCCAATCACAAGTGATGTTTAAACTGGCCCTGTTTCATGCTCAGTCAGCCTTGACAGTCGTAGGCCCACTCAGGTTTTAGGTTTANAAGTGATGTTTAAACTGGCCCTGTTTCATGCTCAGTCAGCCTTGACAGTCGTAGGCCCACTCAGGTTTTAGGTTTACAGTGATTTGCGTCTAACAATAGCAGAAAAATTTTAATAACATTTGCACTCAGTACTAAAGTGAGAAGTACAAAGTAATCTGAAGCTATATTATTGTCAACGTGCTAAGGCTTGAAGCGTGCGCTAAAGATTTGTTTCATTTCTGGTATGACATAGTTATGTTAGCCAAGCAAATGACAGGGCAAGGCGGTGAAAACAGATTGTAGAAGCAAGTTTTTCTGCAGTCGTACAATGTAGACTTTCCGTGGGCAGTGCGTTCTCAAAAAGGGGAAAATTTTTCTAAATGTATTGTGTGTAAATGTGATATATCACACATGGAGGAAGAAGTGATTTTAAAATTCACAAAAGTTCATGAAGCACAAGAACAATGAGGCAACTGAGGTCCAAAGTAAGTTTATTATAATTCAGCAGTTTTTCAATGTGAAAAATGATGATTTAAGTACAATTAGGTCAGAATGCTACTTCACATTGTTTATTATTGAATATAATTTATCTGTGTCTGTAGCTGATCATGCCGGCCACCTGTTCCGTAAAATGTTTCGAAAATACGAATAGGCGAAACCTTACAGTTGTGACCGAACAAAAAGAACTGCTATAATAAACAAAATGGCTAAGCAACATGAAATGAGTGTAGCAGATATATTGCATACTGNCGAACAAAAAGAACTGCTATAATAAACAAAATGGCTAAGCAACATGAAATGAGTGTAGCAGATATATTGCATACTGTTCCATTTTCTGTGTCAACAGATTAAAGCTACGATGATTCCAAACTGTACCCAGTAGTCGTGTCTTATTATAATGTACAACACTATGGTTACTAGTGAATTACTTTGTGTCACTTCATTACAGGGTGCTGCTACAGGTAGAAATATAGGTGAAATGTCAGTAAATACACTGAAAAATCATAAAGTACCCCTGGAAAATTATATTGCATTAAGGTCCGACATTGCAGCACTGATTATTGGGTGTAAGAATGGTGCATGTGTTTTGCAACGGCAACAAAAAATTTCATAATGCTAGGTTGTGCCTGCCATTTAATACATTTGGTTGCAGAAAAAGGTTCAAAAGGACTTGATGTTCATGTGGATGAGATTCTTGTAGATATTTACTACTACCCGGATAAGAGTCCAAAAAGAAAAGATAGGCTGAAGGATTTTCAGATATTTGTGAAACAGACATCAAGAAGGTGTTAAAGCATGTTTAGCTATCGACACACAGTGTTTCAACAGACACACACTTACTTATGACATCACTGCACACATGTCATGCACATAATATAACAACACTACAGAATATTCATTCTACCCATGCAAATTACATGTCACAATGTACAGTATTGAAGTGCTCGTGGTGATATGCTCTGTACTGAACATAATGTAGTATTCTGTGCTCCGAAGTGAATGTAGTGGTAAAGTGACGGTGGTAAGTTTGAAAAAATCTGTTATGGTTAATTTATTAAATTACTTCTTTGGATTTTTAGTTTTTCACTTGAAGTTGAAATGTTAATGCATTCAATAACTTTTGTTTTTGTAATTTTTTTGAATTTAGCAAACATTATGTACATTTTACATAGAAGTTAAATTCTAAACGNATAACTTTTGTTTTTGTAATTTTTTTGAATTTAGCAAACATTATGTACATTTTACATAGAAGTTAAATTCTAAACGTCATGCCTTATTTACATCTTACATAAATTTGAAATATTACTTAAGACATTCCTTTTATGTTAGCAGATACTGGTATTATATAGATACTCGTGTCAGTATTACATCTCTGTTAAATTCACAATGCAATATACGTATACAGAAATGATAAGAAATGAAGTTACACAAGCCAAGTGTAGTTCAGTGGCTCAGTGGTTCAAACCATAAAGTGTATGTTCTAAATCTACATATAGCCNGTTACACAAGCCAAGTGTAGTTCAGTGGCTCAGTGGTTCAAACCATAAAGTGTATGTTCTAAATCTACATATAGCCAGAAACACTTCACATGAACAGTAAATAAAGTGAAGTGTTGTTAATTGTTGTAGTGCCTTTGTTCTTATGACATTGTTATATTCACACATGCAATACCGTTATGTGTGGGTGTGATTGATCTTCCAGTATATTGCTAAATGCATTTATACATACATTGTTACCAATGATGTAAGAAGTAAAAGACCATTAATTTCATTATATAATATATATCTTCGATGATGATCTGCTAAACACATTGCAAGATACCTGACCATTCTCTAATATATGCAGCTGTTGTTACTCTTATTCCTACAAGATCTTCTACTGACTGCATAAGCATTGTGTAAACCAAGCTATTACTTTATTCCAANTTGTTACTCTTATTCCTACAAGATCTTCTACTGACTGCATAAGCATTGTGTAAACCAAGCTATTACTTTATTCCAAGAAGAAAATATCCAGTGGCATGTGGTTGAGAGATTGAGGAGCCTTAACTACTGGACTACTACATCCAATCCAGGTGTTGTTAAAGGTGTAGTTGAGATGATTATGAACATGATGATTTAAATGTGCTGATACTACATNTATCCAATCCAGGTGTTGTTAAAGGTGTAGTTGAGATGATTATGAACATGATGATTTAAATGTGCTGATACTACATATGGCAATAAATTGTTGGTGATACATCTTGCACAAGCTCCGGCAAAACTTCTTGAAGGAAAATGACATGTGTCCATCTTTTAAGCTTGGAAGGTAACGCACAGGGAAAAGTCATTGACAATGCCAGCTCACACATTAATGGAAAATTTATTTTGGGAGCCTCTGTTAATCATGGCATGTGGTTTGCCAGAGCCNCAATGCCAGCTCACACATTAATGGAAAATTTATTTTGGGAGCCTCTGTTAATCATGGCATGTGGTTTGCCAGAGCCACATACACAACAGTTTCTCAAGATGAAACAGTATCCTTTGTAAACACGGCTACCAGGATGTGATATACGAACTGAGAATCTGCAATAGTTTGTTAGAATNACACGGCTACCAGGATGTGATATACGAACTGAGAATCTGCAATAGTTTGTTAGAATAACTTATGATAGTATACCACACTGCCATGTATCTTCACACAACACAATGCATGCACAACAGCTGTCTCCTTCCCCTCCCAGCAAAGATAAATCCATTCCAAGCACCATAGCTCACACGCGATAGAACATTCTGCCTGTCTTTGATTAGTAAGCAACAAGATCATTTCTTGTTTGCACCAAATTTAAAACATTTAGTGATTTTGTGTATATTATATGATGTTAGCGAAAAGGACAAAAAGGTTTGCCAGTTAAGTGCAAAACATATGAAGGTTGTGTTATCAATATTAAAGAAAAGATGGAAATTAAAAAACAAAAGAAACCTGAATTTTGGTGCTTTAGTTCAGATATTGTGTTTGAGTTATAGTATTGGCAGTTCCACAGTATATAGCATTTTAAAAAAAAACAGGAAAATGATCTCTACAAGTTTTATGTTTTTAGTCAGTCAAATAAAGCCTTCATAAATTATAAAATAATTCAACTGAGTAAATGTACACATCTTGACAGCACATAAATGAAGTGGTTTTGACAGCACTGTAGTGAACATACCAGCATTTCCTGCACATTGTNATATAGCATTTAAAAAAAAAAACAGGAAAATGATCTCTACAAGTTTTATGTTTTTAGTCAGTCAAATAAAGCCTTCGTAAATTATAAAATAATTCAACTGAGTAAATGTGCACATCTTGACAGCACATAAATGAAGTGGTTTTGACAGCACTGTAGTGAACATACCAGCATTTCCTGCACATTGTTAACGGAACATGTTAAAAAAAATTTCACAGTAATCACAGTAAACAATTCTCAAGAGTGACTGTGCAGATTTCAACGTCATCATGGCTTTTTTGTGTACAAACTGAAAGTAAAATTTTCTGCTGACAACAAAATAGCTGAAAAGTTCATTTTTGATTATGTTAATTAGTTGNATACAAACTGAAAGTAAAATTTTCTGCTGACAACAAAATAGCTGAAAAGTTCATTTTTGATTATGTTAATTAGTTGTTGATGAAAATATTACTCCCAGTTAAGTGTACAGTGAGGACAAAACTGCATTGAACTCGCATTGCATACCACAATGAGAATGTAGACAGGAAAATAGAAGGCATTAGTGAGTTAGTGAATACCAAAATTTACAGTGTAAATAAAAGAATGGACAGTGTCAAGAATGAATTCAGACAGAATATCAGTGCATTAGAGAAGGAATTGCATGATTCTCTCCAGCAACGGAGTTCCAGTACCACCACATCTGCAGCCGAGAAAAGTGAAGAAGAAGTGAAAGACTAAACCATTACAGCAACCTCGGAGGGAGTAAGAAAATCTGCGGCAATGGTGTCGTGAAGCCAGGAGTGAGGAAGGTGGTCTCAATTAAGCCTGCCCCTTATGATGGCCAGACTTCATGGCGGGAATACCAATACCAGTTTGAAATAGTTGCTACCCTTCATGACTGGACAACTGAACAGAAGGCTTACTATCTCGTCGCAGTACAGAGAGGCCCCCCACTGCGCATACTACAATCTCTGCCAGAGCGTCATTGACTGGAGTACCCCATATTTTTCTCAGCCTTGGAGCTTTGTTTCGGCAACTGTTATCTGCGACATGCCCACCATGCCCAACTGTGAAGCCACACCCAACGACCAGGGGAGCCACTGCAGGAGCTATGGGAAGACATTGTGCGGCTCTCCCATGTATCTCTCGAGGGGTGTCCCGAGGAGGCACGCAACATTATCACAGTCAGCTTTTTCATTGATGCCATTGCCGACGCAGGGGTACGACAAGCGATACGTCTGGCTGCACACCACAACATGCAGGATGTCCTGGCCCAAGCACTGGATGTGGAGTCAGCAAGACAGGAGCCTGCACCCCGACGTACAGTACCTGCAGTGATGCTGAACAAAGATGAAGACAGAATAATGAAGACACTGAAGGAGTTGCAGTTGGCTTTGAGGGACATCGCTTCTAGGGTTCATGTCCTAGAGCCTCGCTGCCCCACACTGAAACGGAGGGAGTGTTGGTCATGTGGACAACTGGGGCACCTGAGAGCTTATTGCCAACAATAGAAGCAGCAGCCAGTAAAGAGACAGCGTGGCAAAGAACAAATGGCCTCAATGAGCGCATCTCATTCTCTCAGCGTGACTCGGGGTGCATTGAACCTTCCAGATGGTCAGGGCGAATGATATAAAAGTGTGACAGGCCTCCAAGCAGAGTTGTTGTTGTTGAGTGAATGATTGGCTGAGTTCCGAGCGATAGAAGATGAGCGGCGAGAGTAGTGACCAGCGGAAGGGAAATCTGTGACTGCGAGTATCAAGCAGTGAAGAGTGCGGCTGGCAGGCTGGACTTTTGGAATAAATGTGTGAGTGAAAGATGTTAGAAATGATGGCAACATATAGACTTAACATGTGTTAATGATGAGTATTAGTTAATTGACTGTAACCAAACAGAGACAATTAAGAACGATGTTAATTTGAGTTGAAATAAACATTAAATATTGTGCTCACTTAGAAACAAAAAGAGTTAGATTGCAGAATGCCTTGTACAATGCCTACAAAGTCCACAGCAAAAAGGTGACTTTTGCGTCCCGTTGCAGACACACATGCGTAACGCTGGCCGTCGTCTATCTCTGCACACTATTCTGTTTAAGGAAGTGATATGTCAGCGCATTAATGACATGCCCTCCACTAGTACACACTCCATTGCGCGCCAAATGGAAATGTCTCATTCAACCGTGTGGGAGGTACTCTGGGTAAATCGCCACCATCCCTACCGCGCTGGCAGAAAGTACAAGGCATTCAGCGAAAGTACATTTTCAAAACCCAATTTTCACAGCCTTATGTCTCCTTTCATATTCGGTTTAGGTATATGGTGTCCTATATATTTTCGACTTTATTTTTCATAAGGAATCACTACNTGTCTCCTTTCATATTCGGTTTAGGTATATGGTGTCCTATATATTTTCGACTTTATTTTTCATAAGGAATCACTACGTCCTACAGGTTGGGCATTTAATTTTCGAACATCTCATATATATACACACACAATGATTCACACCACCCATATCACTTCTTTTTCTGGGGAACAGCACAACCCTGGAGGTTCGCGAAAAACTTTGATTACTATACCTTATATGAAGCATCAATTGGTAATAATTCTGTACCCTAGAACATACCAGAAATAGGGATATGGTGTGTGAGCATTGAAATTTCAAATGAGAACGGGACTCGTATAAGGTATCATTGTATAGATTGTCTAAAACTAAAGAACATTCATTAAAGGAGTTTTTTTGATGTGCATAGTTTATGCACAACCAATTCAAATTGCACAAACTAAACTGTGTGCCATTACAATATTTCCGGATGGAGTGTGAGACTCGCTTCGATGCTAGTAGTGACCTGTTGGCCATACTGCATGACTGTTCAGTAGGTATTAATATACTGTTTCCAAGCAGAAGCGGTGAATAAGGCAGCACAACGCAGCAAGCAGATAAGTCATCTACTGCTTATAGGTACTGCACGTTTTGTATGCATGTTAACTGTCAATTTAAGGTTCATTCATTTATACATTCATTTGTTGTACGTTGTAACCAATACTTATGTGTTTTTTTTTTCAGTGTCAGAAAGTGTCGTGTCTGTGGTGTTGCTTTCTGAATGGAATATAGTTTACAAACGAAGAAACATTTGACATGCTGTTNTCGTTCATTCGTTTATACATTCATTTGTTGTACGTTGTAACCAATACTTATGTGTTTTTTTTTTTCAGTGTCAGAAAGTGTCGTGTCTGTGGTGTTGCTTTCTGAATGGAATATAGTTTACAAACGAAGAAACATTTGACATGCTGTTGATACTAGGAGAATGTCGTCGGAATTGCAGTGCAACGGCCCATTTGTATGCAGAGAGATAACCACAGTGCGTCCATCGCTCGTACAATGTCTTCCAGCATTTTGCATCTTGCATGCGCACTACCTGGTTAGTGCGGCCTACACACAACAAAGGTTGTTTCATCAGACGACCTGTGAGANTGTCTCCTTTCATATTCGGTTTAGGTATATGGTGTCCTATATATTTTCGACTTTATTTTTCATAAGGAATCACTACATCCTACAGGTTGGGCATTTAATTTTCGAACATCTCATATATATACACACACACAATGATTCACACCACCCATATCACTTCTTTTTCTGGGGAACAGCACAACCCTGGAGGTTCGCGAAAAACTTTGATTACTATACCTTATATGAAGCATCAATTGGTAATAATTCTGTACCCTAGAACATACCAGAAATAGGGATATGGTGTGTGAGCATTGAAATTTCAAATGAGAACGGGACTCGTATAAGGTATCATTGTATAGATTGTCTAAAACTAAAGAACATTCATTAAAGGAGTTTTTTTGATGTGCATAGTTTATGCACAACCAATTCAAATTGCACAAACTAAACTGTGTGCCATTACAGTATTTCCGGATGGAGTGTGAGACTCGCTTCGATGCTAGTAGTGACCTGTTGGCCATACTGCATGACTGTTCAGTAGGTATTAATATACTGTTTCCAAGCAGAAGCGGTGAATAAGGCAGCACAACGCAGCAAGCAGATAAGTCATCTACTGCTTATAGGTACTGCACGTTTTGTATGCATGTTAACTGTCAATTTAAGGTTCATTCATTTATACATTCATTTGTTGTACGTTGTAACCAATACTTATGTGTTTTTTTTTTCAGTGTCAGAAAGTGTCGTGTCTGTGGTGTTGCTTTCTGAATGGAATATAGTTTACAAACGAAGAAACATTTGACATGCTGTTGATACTANTAAGGTTCATTCATTTATACATTCATTTGTTGTACGTTGTAACCAATACTTATGTGTTTTTTTTTTCAGTGTCAGAAAGTGTCGTGTCTGTGGTGTTGCTTTCTGAATGGAATATAGTTTACAAACGAAGAAACATTTGACATGCTGTTGATACTAGGAGAATGTCGTCGGAATTGCAGTGCAACTGCCCATTTGTATGCAGAGAGATAACCACAGTGCGTCCATCGCTCGTACAATGTCTTCCAGCATTTGGCATCTTGCATGCGCACTACCTGGTTAGTGCGGCCTACACACAACAAAGGTTGTTTCATCAGACGACCTGTGAGANGGCATCTTGCATGCGCACTACCTGGTTAGTGCGGCCTACACACAACAAAGGTTGTTTCATCAGACGACCTGTGAGAGAGAAGAGGGCTGTTGATGTAATTGCTGCCATGGTAGTTAATCGTCATAATTCTACATGGAGGATTGCCCATGACTCAGGATTGACCCAAAGTACACTGTGGAGAACCTCGCTGATAATCGTTTACATCCGTACCATGTATAGCTGCACCAAGAACTTAGGGAAAACTAATTTTCCTAATCGCATTGATTGCTGCAACTGGTACCAAAGCAAGGACCTTACTTTCTACCGCTGCATTTTGTAAAACGATGTGGCCACATCCAAGAGTAATGGTGGTTTAACATATATAATGCCCATTACTGGTCTGCAGCCAACCCTCATTGGCTATGTCAAGTGGTTAACCAGCATTTGTAGGGTCTTAATACTTGATGTGGCCTTCTCGGACATCATGTCATTGGACAATTTTTTTTTAAGGGCCATTGAATGGTGCAGTTTATGCAGACTTCCTAGAGAATATTTTGTATCAGCTGATCGAAGATGTCCCTTTCGCTTTGAGATTAACACTGTAACTTCAACAGGGTGGCTGTCGTGCTCACTTTTCATGCAGATCTTGGTTAGGTGCTGACATGTTATTCCCTAGATGATGGATTAGACTAATGGGTCCTGTAGCTTGGCCACCATTTTTCCAGAATTGCTCACAAATTACTAATTTTTGTGGGGGAGAATTAAAGACATCGTCTACAGCATGTGTCCAACAATGAGGGAAAACGTCAAAGACAGAATCAGAGCAGCATATGGATCTCTCAGTACTGTTGAGGTCCGCTGAGAAATCGTGAACATATGAAGGAGAGCAGAGTCGTGTCTGATGCAGTGGTCAACAAGTCGAACACTTATGCAGTGGTCGACAAGTTGAACACTTATGCAGTGTGCTATTTGCGAATCTGTGTTACCAGTTCCCAGTTCATGGTGGTTCTCTCACACCATACCGGTATTTACAGTACACCCGACTTACTTTTGATTGTGCGTAAACTAGGTATGCATGCCAGAAAAACATATTTTGTGGATTTCCTTTTGATTGTACGTACGACAAACACACAAGCTAAGATGATTTTTTTATTTATTGTGCATAAACTGTGCATGTCAAAAAAAACCCTTAGTAAATGTTGTTTCCTTTTAGACTATCTATCCAACGATACCTTATAAGACCCCCGTTCCCATTTGAAATATCAACACTCACCCCCCTTTCCCATATCAATACTACAAGTGTTCTGAGAAACAGAATTGCTAG
This sequence comes from Clitarchus hookeri, assembly GCA_002778355.1. Lineage (NCBI taxonomy): Eukaryota > Metazoa > Arthropoda > Insecta > Phasmatodea > Phasmatidae > Clitarchus > Clitarchus hookeri. The sequence goes on along the minus strand of NQII01000848.1, from coordinate 298,838 downwards.
CAATTGATGCTTCATATNACACTCACCCCCCTTTCCCATATCAATACTACAAGTGTTCTGAGAAACAGAATTGCTAGCAATTGATGCTTCATATGGGCTATAGTTATGGTTTTTTTCTCGAACTTCTGGTGTTGTGTTGTTTCCGAGAAAAAGGGGTAATACAGGTGGTGTGAATCGTTCTGTATATATGGCAAGAGGACTGGAATGGCTAATTATAAACCGAAACTCTGGCATAACTCATGTTAATTTATTATAATTAAGTGAGAGTTGCATGGTTTGGGGCCAACTTTAATCTTAAGTCCTGTCGCATGTCTTTCTGTGTATTCCTGTGTCTCATAAAACCCGACCTTTACCTTAATCTCCTAGTATGATGATTATTGAAATGACCAACAAGTAGTGTTTGTTACCTTATATATGTGTATTACAATTAACAAAACTTAACCCAATTTTACCCATTGATCTTATAACTGTGTGCAAATAAACTACTGTGGGTGAATGCAGTAGCTGCTAGCTCACAATATTATCATAGTATTCACATTTATATGATTGTATTCTCATTTTGCTTTCATTATAGCATTATCATTACCAAAATGAGAATAACTTGAATGAGAAAATGTTTGCCTCCTATGTAACTGCAATTTATAGGAAAATATTCAAGAGACTTTGAGCCTGTTAGTTGAAACCTTTCATCTAAAGAAACGTAAAATGTGTGCCAAGTAACATGAATATATATAATTAATTTTGTTACTGTTTGTATCAACGGAATTAGAAACAGTAAAACTATGTACACTGAATGAAGGTACATGATACATAAATGTGATAAATGGCATCAGATTTAAAACCATCATCACCTGGACTCCTCCCACCACAGATAAATAGGAAGTGACTTAAATAAGGGTTGGTCTACCCCTAAGCAGGCATAGATACTACTCGCCTTACCACCAGTTAACGTTTCACAACCTTGCCTAGCTCAGCCGCCACCCCCTACCAACTCCTTTCATGCACAGCCAGTTATGCAGCTGTCACGGAGTGGGGATAAGGAGTAGTGTGTCACCACTGTGCCCCTGACCCTCACGATGTCCACTGCATTGCTGTATATTGAGTTGCAGCCCCAGAAAATGCCAGTTGTTCTTCAGCATTTGTCTATACTAGTGATGCAACGAATGTCGATTTTTCCACATTCGCGAATGCGAATGCGAATATTCACCTCCGACATTCGCGAATGCGAATGCGAATGCGAATGTTGGTTTTTCAAATATGGCGCCAAAAGCGTGCGCCTACGAACTCGAATTTTACCGTGCGTTTAGAACTGGCCGGCCGGGCGGCCATGTTAAAACCGAGAGTAGCCCATATGCCCCGACTCTGAACGAAGTAAACAAATCGTGATTGCAGTATTACAGAATGAAGTTAGCTGCTAATAATGTTTTCGTAAAGATTTAGTTTCAGGTTACCTTGACACATACCACTCATACCTACCAGTAGTGGCGACGCTATTCTTACCCATGTCGTAAACCGATGGCCTAACGACCAGAGGAATCCCCGAGCTCGAACCAACTGCACCTGTCATGTTGCCTGAGTCACGACGTGACGCTGCGAACGCGGGGAGTCCCGGGCATATTATCGCCCCTCGCCACAAGGAATTACAAATCGGGGAAAAACAGTGCACCCCGCCTACCCCTATCCCACCGCAAACACGAGAGGGTAAGTCCCGAGTTCTATGGAAAATAGAACAGAAACGTATATATACAGGAGCCACTGAGGACAGTTAAGTCAGTTACGCGACAGTTAAGAGAGTTACGCGAGAGTGAAGGACAGTTGAGGTCAGTTATGCGAGAGTTACGAGACGTTTACGATGGAGCAGCAGCGACAAGACAGTTACGACGGAGTTGGGAGTTATGCCGGAGTCACGAGAGAGTCAGATACGAGGAACGACGAGCGACGAGGAGAGAACTGCACGTCCAGGGATCGATCCCAGGACTTCCCGGGAGAGACACCGAGACAGCATGACAACGCCAGCCACCAGCATCGAGGTAATTTCAGCAACCCACCGAAACCTCTCCCCCGACGCAAACATTCGCCGAGACATGTGTAGGGCGCGGGATAGCTAGATTCCACCGTCCGAGGAGATATAAAAGGGGCTAGGTCTCATAGATGTACAGGTCACTGTAACTTTGGACAATAAAAGTTAAGCGTGAATAAACCGAACCCAGTTACGTCTTTGTGTCACCCCTCTTACAGCAGCCCAAGGTGCCGTTAGCCAGCACCGTAACAAATTACTACGTACCCTGCTATCCACCATCCTGTATAGTACAGGTGGGAGCAGCGTCGAGTCAACATACTTAAGTTTTGTTTTTAACTTGTAAAGACTCTATTGTTGTAATTGTACAGTGATAAGTGATATTTCAAAATGAAGCGGTCGTGTGTTAGCGAAGTTTGGACTTATTTTACAATATGTGATGCTGAAAATGTGAAATGCAAAATATGTAATAAACAATACTCGCGCAAAGGAAGAACAACAAGTGCTATGAGAAATCACCTGGAAGCTTTGCATAAAAACGAGTATAATGCTTTAAAGAATAGGGAAAATGAAAAGCGAAATGCTTCTACAACAAGTGTTGTGGCCTCCACTTCGCGACAATGTACGAAAACCGACCTGAAACAAATGTCTTTGACTGATTGCGTCGAAAAAACAAAAAAGTGGGATAACAACAATGCCAAGTCTTTGGAAATTGATAATTTAATAAGCGAAATGATTGCTTTAGAGGACTTACCCTTTAGTTTTGTCGAAAGCGTTGGATTTGTCAGACTATTGAACCATCTTTGTCCGTCGTATAATATAAAAAGCCGACAACATTTTTCTTCGTTTATATGTGAGAATTTCTACGGCAAAGTCAAAGATAAAATTTTGGGATTAATTAAGTCATTTGAAAAATTGGCGTTTACAACTGATATTTGGTCTGATTCTTGTTCAGGAATATCTTTGCTGAGTCTTACATGTCATGGTATAACAAAAAACTTTGAGAGAAAAATGATTGTGTTAAACGCAGAGGTATTTAACGATGGCCGACATACTGGTGAAAATATAGCTATAAAACTTGAAACCATGTTGTCGCATTGGGAAATACCTAAAGAAAAAGTGCAATGCATTGTTAGAGATGGTGGCACAAACATGAAAAAAGGTATTTCCTTGTTATTAATTAGAGACATTGATTGTTCGTCACACCAAATTCAGCTGGTTGTCAAGGAGGGGCTTAAGGCACAAGATTCCGTTATAACAGTGATTGCAAAATGTAAAAAGATGGCAACACATTTTCATCACTCAAATGTAGCTCAAGATGAACTGGCTGCTCTACAAGAAAGACTCGATCAGCCAAAGCTGAAAATCATACAAGAGTGTGCTACAAGATGGAATAGCAGCTTGTATATGTTAGAGCGTATTTTGAAAAACAAAGATTCGTTATGTCTTTATGCTTCCCAGAATAACAAGATTTCACAACTAACTTCCGAAGAGTGGATTATTGTGGAAAAAATAATAACTTTACTCAGACCTTTTGAAGAAATTACAAAAGAACTAAGTGCAGCCAATATTTCTGTATCCTCAGTAATTCCATTATTGTCCACTTTGGAAAAAATTATTGGTGAATTTGATGTGACCGACGAATGCGTTGGGAATACGATTTTAGTTCTTAAACGAGAACTATGTCGCAGATTTTCCCATTTGGAAAATGACGTATTGTTTGCTACGGCAACTTTTATTGACCCGAGATACAAATTAAAATTTTTCAAAAATTCTTCAACCAGAGATCAAGTTGTGAAAAATATTTTAGAGTCAATTGGAAACGATGAATCAAGCCTATCGTCTTGTTCAAATCCTAAGCGTGCCAGAATGACTACTCATCGGATTGAAACATCTGGTTCCAGTGCCAGTCTGACAGAGAAATCTATATCTTTAAGAGACACCATGAAATTGCTGATGGATTCCAGCGAAAGTGAAGAAGAAGAAAATGAATGTACGAACCCTATAGAAGTTTTGATAAAAAAAACCATCAATGAATATTTATTAGATAAACGTGTGGAAAATGATGTAGATCCACTTACATGGTGGGCGGTAAATAATAAGAAGTATGGTATTATTTCTCCCATAGCCAGGCAATATTTAGTAACACCACCCACTAGTGTGCCTAGCGAAAGGGTCTTTAGTGGGGCTGGTCTTCTTTACACACCCCACCGAAATAGGCTGCAAGGAGAAAAGGCATCAAAACTTCTATTTCTGAAGTTTAATATTCCTCTACTCTTATTTAATTACTAAGTGTTTCACTTAATTGTGCTTAGATATAAACAATTTTTCATAGTTTTATTTTTCGATTTCAAGAAGTAATGTTTAATGGATATCTTAAAAATTACATAATTAGTGAGTTAGTATTAGTACCAAAGTTAAATTAACAGAATGTGAAGAACGTATTTGTTTTAATTGAAAAGAAGATTATTATATTGTTTGTTTTTTATCACAATATATTTTTAACTTTATTCATAAGAAGTCGATTTGATTTACAATTAAACATGATTACTAGTTCATTAAAAGATCTCACATATTTGAATGAGATACACTTTAGGTTGCATAAATGCATATTGTTAAGTGTTTTTACAAAAGATCACATTTAAAGTTGATTTGTATAATTAAAAAGGTTGGGTTATATCTTATTCCATTGTTTTGTGTTAAAGCAGTTCAATGGTATTTAATCATACAGTTGTGTTATAATATAGTTTAGAAGTTTTAAGAAATTACCGGCCTTAATTTGATTTTGCTTAGGTAAATAAGAATAAAATAATATCAAGAGTGTGTTTCTGTTATGTAATCTAGTGTTTCCCAAATATCATTAAAATACACTCTTATACATAAAAAATATATTAATAAATAAAAATGTCTTAATCATAGCAGTTGCATTATTATTTAATAAAAAATTTCAGTTTTCATTGCCAAATACATTTGCAAAATATTGGCACCATTTTTGTGAATGCGAATGCGAATGTTCAAAAACATGCGAATATTCGCGAATGCGAATGCGAATATTCGTTACATCACTAGTCTATACTTACTCTGCTGCTTGCAACCACTAACAACCGTCTATTAGGCCGGCTATGGAAATGGCACAACTCTTTGTCTCATGGTTGATGTAGTCCGCTCCCATGTCTCTTGTATATTCAAGTAGAGCTAGGCCCCGTGTGAGGCAAAATATTTAATTTGACTGCCCAGGTATAGTTTAGGGAGACGTTGAGACGTTTTTCGCTTGGTGCAGAAAACCAATGCCTTGTCCTTATTTGAGTTGAGGGGCCGTTCTCAGTCTCAACTCAGGGTCACAGATACCACAGTTGCTGGATGCTAGATACTTCGGCCCTATTCAAGGATTACGAGGTCCGGGCAACTTAGTAGGTTTGAAGAACAGCCCTCAGGGGACAGTGGGTTTTTGGGGGCATGTGTTTAGGGTAAAATTAATAAGTATTGAACATCTATTTCAGTCCATTTGACATAACATTGTCCAAAAGAATAATTGCTTATATAAATTCTATAAAATCTCAAAACATTGTCTATTTTTTTTTCTCTTATCGTGCATTCAATCAATGTTATTCAAAATGATCGTAAACGTTCGCGCTCAATAGATGTTTTGGTGTCACGAATATTGAAAAAAGTCTATAAACGACATTGGATGGTTGCCAACTTTAATTTTCATACGACTTTCTTTACTTGTGATAACACAGTAAACATTAAAGATATTTTAAGTGATTATTGTTCATTTAAAAATAAATTTTGTTGGGAAATTGCCTACTTGGTTGACTTTTCAGAACCATTTCTTAAACTGGAGGTGTGCCGTTACGGAAATGTGATGCAATTAATAAATGTACATCTGATTTTGAGGCAGGTTCGTCAAACTCTTCGACATAACCTATAAAGGGACTGACATCACCTCGGATGCTACATTTGCGGCCGACACTTTGGAATACGAAGATAACGACACCGGTACCGAATACTTTTCATTGACACCATCCATTCGCATTACATGTTGATTCACAATAGTGGGTAAGTGTAATCAAAGTTAATGATTTGTACTGGAGTTAGGAAGTTTCGTTTGCCTCATCTTTGACTCGTGTAGTTCTTGAGGCAATCTTGAAAATTACATCAACTTTCCCTCAAGATTATCCCGTAATTTTTTATTTTGTTAATGCATAATCTTGAGGCAAAGTTGAGGCAATTTTTATGATTGCCTCAAGATTATGCCAACATTTTCACTTTATTTTCCTCAACTTTGCCTCGTGAGATTTTTTTGTTTGAAATGAAAAGAAAAAGATTGTTAATAAATTAATAAATATAATTAAATGGGTTTTATGTTCATAAGTCTTTGTTTTNACGACACCGGTACCGAATACTTTTCATTGACACCATCCATTCGCATTACATGTTGATTCACAATAGTGGGTAAGTGCAATCAAAGTTAATGATTTGTACTGGAGTTAGGAAGTTTCGTTTCCCTCATCTTTGACTCGTGTAGTTCTTGAGGCAATCTTGAAAATTACATTAACTTTCCCTCAAGATTATCCCGTAATTTTTTATTTTGTTAATGCATAATCTTGAGGCAAAGTTGAGGCAATTTTTATGATTGCCTCAAGATTATGCCAACATTTTCACTTTATTTTCCTCAACTTTGCCTCGTGAGATTTTTTTGTTTGTTGCGCTTTTTACTCAAAATATTTTTGGTTTCGAGTGATTCTCACATAACGGATGAAAAATGAAAAGAAAAAGATTGTTAATAAATTAATAAATATAATTAAATGGGTTTTATGTTCATAAGTCTTTGTTTTNAAAATGAAAAGAAAAAGATTGTTAATAAATTAATAAATATAATTAAATGGGTTTTATGTTCATAAGTCTTTGTTTTTTCAGGTGAGACATACAACAGAATGAAATATTAAGTTTTGACATTACCCTGGAACAAGCAAAAAAAAAATTGGCCAATCGTCAGCACAAAGCAAATAAGATGTATCCTCAACAGTTTGTGGTTCAGGAAAAATTCAAAGAATCACATTTTAATCAATTTACAAACAACATTGATATTTACATTGTAAAAACAAAATTTCCATACATATAGGGGCATTCAAATCACAGCGCCATGGAAAAATTAACAGTCAATTCTGAGGATCTATGCTGTTTTGTTATTCCCAACTTGAAAATGTACTCAAAAGAATCAATTTCTAAGTTTAAAAACCTTCTGGAAACAGACAAAATTGCCGAATTGTTAATTCTGTTCAAGATGATCAGGAATCACCAGTACATTTTGAAAAAAAATTTACAGTCCATCTTTGATTCGTTTAGTCCCTTGATTGCATTGTTTCCAGAGTCTCGTGGAAAATCATACAGTGATTTAGCGGATTGAATAAAGACATGGCAGTACAGTCAAATTTATGCCAATCAGAAGAAAATATACACTTTTTTACTTATTTTGCAATCATGTAAAATTTGTGGGTCATGCGCTGTCGATGAACAATATATTTACACTTTGGACTAGCAAGTTTCTTGTTGCGTCAAGCAAACCTCTGTCCAGATTCAAAAAATTTTCGTTATTGCCTTTTGTAACGGATCAATAAAAACAATGTTGGAAGGCAGCAAAAGCCAGATGCGCCGGAATTTATTGTCTCTGCGAATACAATTTTTGCGCAGTCAAATTATTTTATGAGCCACTCTGCAACCAAACAAGATTATCATTCTTAATATGTGGGTGACATCGCTAGGCGTAAGCCTGAATGTCTCTCGAATCGCCCTGTTTCACCAGACCAACATCGTGGATGGACAAAGGGAGAAATTCATTGATCTGGGGTGGGATACCGTCATTTTGCTCAAACGGGATCCAGTGATACATCCCGCCTCAATCGTCGTCATTGATCGAGTGGTGTTTGCGATAACTGATTTGCTGTTTGTTTCACCGCTGATCATGAAGAATCAGAATGCTGACATTGACAGAGATACGGAACTATTGCATATGGTTTCGGATGAGGTCGCTGTCAAGGAAGCGATGATCAACTTGTCTCCCCTTTAATAAACTGAGGTTGAATTTTACCGAAGCTCACATTCTGTACATGCACAAGCAAAGTTTACCCAAAACTCATGAGTTTCACCAATTATACGAATTGTTCTGAAAAATTTCAGAACGATACAAATCGTTAAGCGTCGGACAAGCTGGTCATCGACATGCCTCACTTTTACGACTTGTTTGAACCGACGGCAGATATCTTGGAAAATGTTTGTCTCTTTGTTTATTTCAAATACGGCTAGAGAAAAACATTAAATTTTTTTTGCTAGGCGAACCAGAAAACTTACAAGTTGGCAAATTGCATTTTCTGTGATTTTTGCGATGAATCGCTCCCATTTCTTTATCGTTAAAATCACCGATCTTATTGGACGAAAATTTAATTCTAATTGTCTTGAGCGGCACCAAAGGAAACATCCACCACTATCTGGAACTCGTAGAGAAATTTGTTTCGCTCGAGGGCATGCTCATTTTTACGAATGTAATCAGTTCTTTGAAACTCTCCTTGAACGAAATTGTGGCCAAAATCGATAAGAAAATGTACCAAATGGGTATAAATGCTCATATGGTTCCCCGACTCGGTCATAATTTGTTTATCTCAGTTATCGAATGGAATGTTATAACCTTGAGAGACAATGGTTTGTATCTAAATGAAAAACTAATTTTAAATAAACCTTGTTGTTTCCCAGGCAACGATTCACAGAATTGTTTATGCAGTATATTATACATACTTTATGGAAATTTTTCATATATATAGGGAGACTCATCGTAAAAAAGGCGGGGGAGGATAATTATGGTTAACTTTGAGTATACCTTTTGCGAACGTGTACGACAGCCCTCTAATGCCGTGCAGTCTGCGTTTATGGGATTGCGAACTGCGTGTTTCGAGGAGACTGGTATCATGGAATATATAGGTTCAAGATATCTCTAATATAATTTGTTCTAATCGTGGTTGGCGACGTATGAGTTTTGGCCCAAGGTGATGAAACAATGGCCGAAACAACTTAGCCGTGCCGGTTTCTTTTACAAGGGTGAAAGCGATGCAGTTATGTGCTTTTATGTGAGTGCAAGTATTTTCACTAGAAAGATGGAGATGATCCTTGGATTGAACATGTCTACAATTACTCTGTGATAGAATGTCTGTACGTTAACTTCATCAAGGATAATGCATATATGGAGCATGTTATAATTGAGAATTTTGAGGATTGTATGGTTTCCCAGAATGTTCGTAAAGAGACACAGATTTCACGGATGATGTCGATGTTGATGCCGTAGCTCAAATTTTGCAAAGAAGCAAAGAACAATATGCCTTTCCTGAAAACACCATGCATGAAGCATGAATAAAAACATTCAAAATTAAATATTGGCTTCCATCTCTAGTTCAGGGCCCAAAGTGGCTAAGTAATGTGGGGTTCTTGTACATGGGCTTTAATGATCAAGTGACTAGTTTTCATTGTGGTAACAGCTTCGTACACTGGGAAGATGACAATGATCCTTGGATAGAACATGGTATTTGGTATTCCGAATGTAAATTTGTGCTTCTGGCAAAAGGAGAAGGTTTTCATCAAAAAAATTTGGGTGAAAAAACATTATAGTTGCAGCAAAAAGAGAGTGAGACAAAGAATTCCACATTGAATGATTTGGAGGAATGTGCGGGCAGCAGCGGCGATAATGACGATGAAAAACCAAATTGGTTTTTATGTATGATTTGTTACCAAAGAGAATTGAAGGTTGTATTTCTCCTTTGCGGTCATTCAATTTCATTCGTGGAATGTCTATTTATACATTCCAAGTGTGGAATATGTCGTAAAAATATCATTGCTCTAAGTAAGATATTCATATCATAAAAATATATATAAAAAAACAATTTTTTTCCAAAAAATTATTATGATTTTATTTTATTTTATTTTATTTTATTTTATACATAGTCGTTCACAAACAAAACTTCTTCATCAAACAGTGAAGCAAACCAGGTAAACAAGAAATTTTGATTAGTAATGTAGTTTTCCAGGTCGAAACCCCTGGCAACTTTAAATGTATATCTTTGATTGAGCTGTTCCACTGTGTATGGAATGTTGCAGGCAATGCACCATTTGATTTCAACTTTGTAACCCAAAAGTGAAAATTTATGCAGGAACCTTGTATGTATGTGAAATAAATGTTCAGTACAAAGTTGTAAGATGGGCAAACAAAGTTTGCAAGTCTGCGTATTGGCTATTGTACTCAAATAATAAACCATAAACAAACTGTGAGTATGGAGAGCGGTCTAGAAGCACTTTACTTTTTTCAATGGTTGGACGTAGTACATTAGTTTGTTTTCGAGGTCGATGGTATACATTGATTGGAGGAAGACATTCTCGTTTTTGTTCTTGTATGCAGGATACTCGTCAAGAAACCTGAGGTAATCAAAAAATTGAGTACACACTGTAGTCTTCCCCACACACAATGTTCCTTCGAGAAAAACAACTTGTGTTTGTCAGGTGAAAACTTGCGAAGTGATGAACATCAGGCTACTGCAAGTCAAACTGAAGATCTTCATAATGATTGTAGACATCATTTCATTTGCAAATATGAAATGTTCATAGAGTCGTAAAATTAACAATTCCAAGCAGCCGACACATAATCCGATCAGGTAGATTGGAGTCAGTAGCTGTCTTTGCCAAACAATCAATGTTATGGTTTATATTATCAAACCCAAATTGATTTTCAATCCTGCTGTGATAACGAAAATGTTGTTGAGGTATTCTTCACGTGAAAATCCATTGCTAATTATCATCAACATCGAAGCGCACAGCCATACTATATACGATGCGGTGAAATAATTTTCGAGAACATCTTCTGTTCCTGACATGGTTGGTAAGCTTCTGATGAGTCAGGGGACTCGTTAAGCAATATATAAATAGGTTTGAAAAAAAATACAATAAAAAACCTTCTAAATAAAAAAATACAAATCTGTATAGTAAGGGATTAAAATATTTTTTTTCTCAGTTTCAAATTAATGTTCCCTGATAGAAGAGCATGCAATGTAGGTGAATTAATTTTGCGGGAATGAACGTGTTGATTACTTATGGTCGTTGCTTGAAAAGACAATTAAATTTGAAAAATGGTCCGTTTATAGACGGTGAGTTCAAACCATACATTTTATCAAAGTTAGTTAGTGATAAATTGCCAATTGGTAATATTCTCATCTACTCCACCAAGCTTTTCTTTTTTTACAATTTTCGAAAAGGGTACGAGTTTTTCGTAAATTTCAAAATGTCCTATTTACTTTCAAAGGAAAGGTTTCTACACTATTCAACAAACAAATTTGAGAACGAATTTTAGGACTTGATGAATTGCTGTCTCCCCGACAAATTAATATCAAAGGGATTGGATCTGATCTTGAGGGAACAATTTCTCACACTGTTGACGACAGTGTACAAAAATCAATGCAATAAGGAAAAACTGAAAGCGAAAATGTGGCAATGCCTGTTTCCGAGAAGCGATGAGGGGACGATCCAATCGTGTGAAGCCACGATCAACAGATGTGTTCAATTCCTGACCCGTCTCCCGCAAACTCAATGAGACTTGGACGTAATCATAGACAAGTTTGTGAACATGGGTGTAAACTGGGTTTGGATGATCAACCAGTATTACTTACTGTCTGACATTGACCCGAGTTCGCTCTAAACACATCTTCACCAATTACTTGGAGCCGAGGCAGCAGGCGCACTCAACACCAAGCATTCAAAAATGATAATGACTGAAAAATATGGACCGAATCAAACTGTTCGACTGGGCGACAGATGACTTGGTTTTCACATGCAATGTAATACATGTGAATGTGACTGCTTGGTACACATGTTTTGAGTATTGAGTGTGTATACGCAACGACGTGTTTGACAAATTCCTCCATTGGCAGTATATCATGGCCTGTGAGCTGGAATCGAAACGTCCTTCGAGCTCGGTGTCGGACGTGATTTATGTACATCGCGACTGCAATTATGCGTTACTTGAATATATGTCCAAGACACAAAAAAAAGACTAGACTAACGAGATATCCATCTATGAATCTGAAAAGACAACAACCGTAAAGAGGCTGAGATAGTGTCGTATAACATACAATTACAAACACGGTGGTATTAAGGACGTGTATGTGGTCATCCTGGAAAATTCGTTATTGGACATTTTTTAAAACATTCAACTTCAATTCTCTGTCGTCACTTTTACATTTAGAATTTTCTCAAATCAAAATTGTACAAGATCCTGCACAAATGGTTCGAAATCTCATCTATGTAGCCTGATCCAAAATTGGTCTTGGCAAAACGACCATAGGCCCAGTTGATATACACAAGCAACACCATACTGTTATACGCACACAAAGATTTGTTCTTGTACAATCACTTGGCCTATGCTCTTTGTGCGAAATTACAACAAGATTAACCCCTTACTTGAAGATTTACACGAAGAGACCTTTTGCGTCATCACCTTCATCAGACTGTTGAAAACATACAAGTCGTATGAAATCATAAAGAAATCAGATCTATTTCACATATCTTCGAAAATTTCAGGTCCTTTAGTGAACGTCATTAGTAAAAGTGGAATTAGATCCATGGCAGATGCGAGTATAACCGATCAAGAGTTTTGGCTGACCAATGCATCAGGTTTGGCTGAGATACTAAACACGCCCATTTTCAGCAGAATCCAAGCCGAGCACAGCTCCGTAGAAATAGAGTAATGACTATTTATATTAATATATGAGAAACTTGAAGAAATGACTACAAAAACCCCAACCTGTATTTTTTATTTCTGTACATGACAACCAACCGTGCCTTTTCATCACATATACCACCCAAATCCAATGTTACAGAATGTTATAAATTTTCTAGTTTAGATCAGAAAAATTCAACATCCTCTAAAATGTTTATGGAGGGAAATTAAGAACGTAATAGTGTATGGGGGCGAGGTGCAGGTACGAACTTATGCAATTCTATTCAAAATGAATAAATTCCATATCCTAGTGTTAAACCAAATATCGGTGATACAAGTAAATATACCAACAGTGTTGTAACTGAAGAGACTGTATTGTTGGCAAAGGTGGTGATGCTATTCGAAATGAGATTAGAGGTGATGGAATCATGAGTAAAGGTGAGGATATTATTGGAAAAACAACCACATCAACAATCAAAGGAACTGATTTTGATTCATATGCCCCTTACCCATGGTTCATCAACAATTTCAGTTCGGACATAATGTCGAAAATGGACGACCATAAAAAGAAGATTGAAAAATTTGTAAAGGAGTTTCAAGAGGTGAATAGTGGATGGAACTTCTAAGAAAAAATCTCTCTCTTTTGATTGCAAAAAAACGAAGCTGTTGTTCAAAGTGTGTTTGGTTATTTGGCGTACAATTTTAGGTTTGTTTATGGCACTCTTAAAATTTACATTTAAAAGATTTGCTCGAAAAAGAGAAAAATGTCTTCATTTGGTTAACCCCTGTCCCCTGCCCCTTCTACAAAACTCATCCATAAAAAAATGGGTAGATAAAAAAATACACATATATATTACAAAAAAATGTATTACAATTTTATTATAATTTTTTTAAATTTTTGTTGTTCAATATCTTCTAAATTGAAACTCAGCGCAACGAGTTCAGACTTTAAATACTGTATATTACTGCTGTATAGGTATAGAAAAATGGCAAATACTGTTGGGATTTCACCCTTGTATTTGCACAGTTTCCAAACTGGCGGCCTCCATGATTGTATTTGAAAAACTTGCCATTTTTCTTCTTGAGTAGTAGGAAGGGGAGTTTTGTTTTAGTTCAATCAACTGGTCAACGTGCTCCATGTATTGAAACTTCCTCCACTTTGGCTTTCGCGAACAATCTTTTTCAGTAAATTGCGGTCGATCTTGAAAAAGACATATTTTCTCAAGGGCTTGTTTTCCATAAATGGAATTTGAGAGTTTATCTTGAGCTTATCGACATCATTCAAGTTGACACGGTTAATGTTCAAACCAAGTAGGCTGAACAACTGGAGGTATTTTGCCAGCAGTCGGATAAAGTTGGTGACTTCACCATCTTTGGGGTGATAATTACTCGCGCTAACCTTTATTCGATTTTCGCAATGAAACTTGAAGTAGCTGCCGTCTATTTCACCCAACATTGAAACAAACTTCACTTCGGGAATTATCCACAACTATGCATTGTAGAGATGTTTTGTTCTCGACCCGTTGATATTTTGCAGCCGGGTTCCCGTTTGAGTGTTGGTTGGTGCTTGAATAAAAGATTCAATGTCCTGAGCTTCTTTGCCATCGTCATAACATTTATAATTTTATAGTTTGACCAATTTGTGATCTCCCATGAGATTAGTAAATACATTGTCGCTGTTGTCGAGCTGATGCTGCTGCTGCTGCGGGGGCTGTTGCTGTTCAATAGCTTTGCTAGAGGCATTCATTTTGCCAAGTTTCTTCTGAGGGACTGGTGAAATAACAACGATTCACCGCCGGTTATACAGCTATCTCAAATGTGATTTATATTTTAAAAAAAACNTTTTTTTTTTTTTTTTTTTTTATATATGTATTTTCTAGAGCCAATGGACTATACATATTAGTCGCAAGTAAAATTGCACCTTTGCATGATTTTTTTGTGTGGTTATTAATCGTGTCGAAGAGCAAGGTATGTTTATTTGTTTGTACAAAGAACTATCTGTATTTAAGTTTATGCACAGACGTGCTATACTGAATGCATATTTAACTCCTGGTATGGTCTGGTCGATCCCAGCCCATTTCGAAATGCAACTCGTGCATGGAAATTTGTTGTCGGAATTCAAGTTTATATTTTGCTGGCCACAACTACAATGACCGGTGGAGTAATCGTGCATCACGTCTTCCAGTGCATTGAATATCAGAAAGGTGCATTTGTTGAGCATGTAATCGAATTGTGATCCATTGTTCAAAGGAATCAATTAATTTTGCAAGGCATCTGATTGCTTGGTACACGCAATCCGGTAATCACCATCATCCAACCTCTCGTCCACATCTTTGATCCAGAACGTGCTGAGTACTACATTGTTGTACGTTGTGTTCATTGCTCTATCCACGATTGATTCATTACAGCTGACGATCAGGTTGGAACCGCCCCCTCCAAACAAGTGTGGGTAGCGTGGAATGCAAATGTACTTGTCATCCGCGTAAATCATTTTACCTAGATGAGGATTACAGGTGGCCGCTTCTGAAGGCATACAGTAGGCATCTCGATACATTTGATCGATGATTGTTTCGGTAGGAAAGAACTTGTACTTGAATTTGCCATTGTTGTCGTTGCAAATCAATGTGCAAGATACTGGCTCGTTTTACTTGGCTAGGTAATGACAGAATCAGCATTTACTTTTCAGATACGCGTTGTCGCACTATGGTTGGCAGTTTTTCGAAACATGTCAATCCATGCATGTAATTCATGCTGTATTCTAGGTATCTTTGTGAGAAATTGGATCACCTGTATGCCAATGATACGAGAATGGAAACTTGAACAATGAATAGAATGAAAGTAAATAAAAAAGTTATAAATATAGATTTATTCTTTCTGTGCAACATTTTGAGTCTTATTGTTATAAATTTTTTCTCCAGTTGCAAATATTTTTTCTTTTCAAACTGAAGTTCTTTTCTCAATCGTCTGATTTCACCTTCCAATCGTTAGCATTCGTTTTTCAATTCCTCAGCCATTGTGTTGTTACCATTTTTGTCAGTGTTCAGAAGAATCTGGCGAATGATCCTATCTTCAAACTATTTTGCTGCTGACAATTGCGATGTCATGATCAAACTATATAGGCCGATTTCCGTTATGAAAATGGTTCTCAAATTTCCATGATAACATGATGATGGTAAACTATAAGATTCTACGAGTTGTCTGTACTTTACCTGTTCATCTGCGGGAACATGTCTCAGAACCACATTGAACTTATCCTTGTATTCCAGAATTTTGGCCGTGTCCTTTCCCTGAAACCACGGTTTATTATCCTTATGCAAAAGAAATGTGATTTTTTTTTATCATTGTACACAAAATACTCCATATTTTTTATAGATGCTGTGAGTATGAGTGTGTATGGGGTAAATTCCTTATATATTTAGAGTGTTTTGATTGAAAGTACAACCAAAGGTTACCATTTATCACTCATAACAGAGATCCAAGAGTTACAAATTTAGACCTTATGCACAATGGTCTAAATTCGGCCGGACAAACAAACTCATCTGGTGATTGTTATTCTTTTCAGCGAAAATCGATGATTCCCAGACCGACCAAGATGATGTTTCTAGCAGCGTTCATGTGACGATTCCACACAATTTTACAGTTGGAGCAAATTTGAAATTTATGGTCGTGAGTTCTACATATTTGTCTTTTTTGTGGATCTGCAATTTTGGACTTTTTTGCTTGTGTGGTAGGGGAATCTTGTTGAAGCAGACGGAGCATGATAGAGTGGACAAGTATTCTTCAGTTTTAAATGCTTTACATCTTTTGTTTCATTTGAATGCTACAAGCAATTCTGCACATGCCTGTCTTTTGTTCCTGCCTGCAAACTTTGTTTTTGAAACTTCGGGATCGCCGAAAAATACCGCATTGGACACCAATTTGTCCATCGCTCTCCTACGATAAATTTTTGAGTCCCATGCCAATAGAATGTACGAACGTTGACAGTCACAAACTTGCATCTCTTTGAAATATTTTAAGCGATATTTGACATACGATTTTGCAGAGAGGTTGTCGCAAGAACACTTGTGTTCTATCATTGGATTATCACATCAGTATTCAAACAATCTCGCTTCCAAATTCAAGCATATGAATTTTATTTTCCATCGTCTTTGTTGTTCTTTGCACCATAATTATTTGAACATCAAACTTTTCAATACAGCGTTTGTTTCTTCGCGCCCATACCTATCCATCGTGCACAAATCCACAAAATTTTCTATTCCAGGATCTACGCAGATGAATTTAGAGTACTTGCTCGCATCTATCATATCAGTCTGCTTCGTCGTCTATGTGGATTTCTTTTTGAGTTTCAGTGATTGTAATATTTTTTTTTCTAATTTATTTAGCATTACCGAACAGTCCACGCTCTTGGTGGAAAAGGACATGACAAAGCTCATCATGCCATTATGGGACTCGATTTTCAAAGTAGCATAGTTCAGTTTACTGTATCTAGGATGCCTTAAATCAAATATTCTCACCAATACAAAGGCATCAAAGCCATGAAATCTGTAATTTTTGTTCCGGGTTTGCACCATTTTGAAATATCTCAGTAATTCTTCCAAAGTTCTCCCAGAATACATAATGTGTTTGTGCCCCGGTTTGAAAATTGGGAAAACATAGAACAATTTCATGTTGTGTTCAGAGAACCACCTATCCATCGCATAATATGCCGGAACCAAAGACCACCAATTCTTCTCTTCCTGCGTTCTGTCTCTTAAAATCTGCAAATTTTGTAAGAGATCAAGATCGTTCAGAATGCTCCAAGTTTCGAAACTTATCGTGGTGGAAATACCCTCCGTAAATGCTTCTTCGTATAGTCGAATCTTCCAAGTGCCCACTGGTAGTCTTTTGTTGAATTTGTTTTGAGCATATCTGGACAATCATAAAAACAAGTGTACCAAAATGCAGTTCATCATGGTCTCATGCTGAACGACGGCCACTTGTATGATGAAGGATCTATACGAACCTCTTTTTCTGCTTCGGTACGTGATTTGGGCATCGGGATGGCGAAACATGAACGTAATCATTTCCGCCTCAAGACTTGCAGTGATTTGAATCAAACATTTGAATAACCTAGGCCATTCATTCTTTATCTGTGTTTCAGTGCATTTAATTTTTTTTAATACAATTTTATTTTAATAAAATTATTTATTACAAATTGAAAAAAAATTTTATTACAAAAGGTTCAAGTTTGTAGATCGCTGTTGTTTCACACATTATATAATATGCAGTAAAAGGGCAAATATAGATTTTTATTTACTATTTTCATAATGTATATAAAACTATATTCATTTTGGTTTTGATTGCAACAAATACTCTCGCATTGCGGGCAACATGTGATGCCGTTCTGGAATGGAAAAAGGCGTTGAGATGAAATCTTTGGAACGTTGTTCTCTATGTGCCGCAAGATTTGCTTCTATGGCTTTTGTCTGCGTGGATGGTGGCAATGACAAAGATCCGAATCCCGATGTGCCTTGTCGCATATTGTAAAATTCATCATTTTCATCTGTCGGCATGAAAGATGCAGTTGTGTGCTGCATAATGATTAGTTCGGCTATGCGAGATCCTTTCTTGACTTTGAATGTTGAATCTCCTCGATTTTCCAGCTGCACAATGATATCTCCCCTGTATTCGAAATCGATCACTCCGATTTAAGCATTACGCATATATTCGATGGTTGAATGCCAGCCCTAAATGACCCATCACAAAACTGAAATATCATTTGGGTATTTGACATGCCAGGCCGACATCAACGTTGCCTATTTGGCATGGTCAAGCACAATGCCGTGAGTCGCCCTCAAGTTGTACCCGTCCGCTTCTTCACTACCATGAACTAATTGATGTTTGAACCTTGCAGGAATAATTAGGGCCATGGTGTGATGCAAGTCGCTTCTATGTCAGAAATTTATACACTGAAGAGCCAAAAAAAACTGGTATAGGCGTGCGTATGCAAATAACAGAGGTATGGATGGAACCAATCAGAGTAACACAAGTGAGTTTGAACGTGGTGTTATAGTCGGCGCACGAGAGATGGGACAAAGCATCTCCGAGGTAGTGATAACATTTGGATGTTGCGTACGACCTTTCACGAGTGTACCGTGAATATTGGGAATCCGGTAAAACATTAGATCTTCGACGTCGCTGCGGCCACAAAAAGATTGTGAAAGAACAGGACAAACGACTGACGAGATTCATTAAACGTGACAGACGTGCAACCCTTTCTCAAATTGGTGCAGATTGGATTTGTGGACTGCCCTGCAGGATTCATGGTGTGAAATGCGTCCTGCATACCTTCAGATATTAGTCGAGTCCATGCCACGTCGTCTTGCGGCACTTCTGCGTGCTCGGGGGGGCCCTACACAATATTAGGTAGGTGTACCAGTTTTTTTGGTTCTTCAGTGTACATGCATGAGTCAAAGGCCAAAAAAAATTTATTCTTTTCATGTCTTTTTTATACTGAGTAATTATCCATATCAGGTGATATTATTATTTAAAAAAAGCTTATTTACACACTTGATTCAAGCTCACTATCGCCAGCATCAATGCCATCCGTCTTCACCTGTTCTTTCCGCAATTGATGTACGTATGCCTTTAACACTACTGCAAAAAACTTTTTTATTGCTTGTTGAACATCAGGATCATTGAAAATCTCCAAGAATTTTGTGAAAATGTTGTGCTGCAATACTGAGATTTTAAAATCAAACAGATTACATTATTCATGTAGGGAAGCAAGCTCGAGTTTGTTGCTGAATTTATCGATAAGTGCATCTATTCCAACAGATTCAACATTGGAAAGTATTTTTTCAATTTTGCAAGAAATTTCGAGTTCTTTGAGAATTTCGAAAATCTCCTCTTGCGCTTGATTCCGAATGGAAACATAGTTTTTGTGAAGGTATGCAATCAAATGCTTGCGATATAAACATTTTATCCAGATTGTAGAATTACTTTTTTTAACTTCTTATTTATACACAAAGATATAACATTTGGTAAAAGGATAAATAAAAAATCTTTTACAAATAAACATAACTTTTTTATTCAATAATTATTGATTTTTCTTTTTACATCTCTTTTTTTGTGGACTATATTAATTTTATTCTCTTTTAGAAAGTAATTTTCGTGCAAGTTCACAAAAATCTTTGTCAAATTACAACAATCTGTTTTCAGCAAATTTTGTACATAATTGAAAAAATCTAAGTAATTGCTATTTTTGTTTTATCCATGCAGTTGAAAGTCCAATATCCAATTCACGTACTCCTCCACAGACAGTATCAACACTTGGTTACGCTCGAAATGGAACTGATTTTTCTACCCGACCACTGACATTGGCCATCAAACAAAACTCGTTCGCCACGGGGCTTACCTTATCGGTTAACATGACAAAAATATGATATTTCCAACTAGTACTGTTATCGTACCAGTTCAGATCAAACCCGTTCAAGTGGACCAAGTACTCGCCACACAGAATTTTGTGGTTTTTTTTTTTTATGAATTCACGACAGGTGGCGAAAAACAAACTTTCCTTCTTCTTAACGCATCCTCGTGGAATCTGAAGGAATTCAATCAAATTAGTTTCTGTATTTTTGTATGGATATTTACAGGAAATAAAATATGTTTATTTTAGTATTCAATGACGAATAGAACGCTTCCTTCAAGTGTTTTCGCTTTTGATATTTTCATAGCTTAAATTTTACTTTTGGTGATTGCATAATTTGTAAACGAGCATATTTGTTCCAATTGCATCCCCCCTCATAGTTTGAGCGGCTGCATTTACGTACTGATGATCACACTTGCTGTGTAATCTATAGGAATGTTCGGCATCAGCAACTGTTTAACAAATTCTGTATCGACGGCCTTAGTTTTGCTGAAGCACTCCGATGCGTTCAACACGATCGATCCATCTACAAGAACAGTCAAACTATCATCTTTCTTTTATAGCATTTCTATTTTATTCTACTTTTTTTTTAGGTGGGACTGTATCTTTCAAAGTTTTTTCTTTTTTGTTTACACAAACCATTATGCTCGACATTATGGACCTGGGTGGAATCTTCTGGCAATGACAGGGGCGTTGATGGTGGACCCTCGTCCTCCTTTATGGGACTTTTTTGTTTGGAATGAGTTTTTGATTTCTTTATGGATTCATCGCCGATGACTGCGGTTGGGATATGAGCCGCCTCCATTTTTTCTGCAGTAGTTGCCATAGTCGAAATTGACATGATTGTCTCTGTCGTGGTCGCTGTTACCTCTCTCGATATGGCAATATTTACAATTTCCATAGAGAGGTTTTTTAGTTTACCCAAATATCTGTTCACTTTATCAATTTTCTGCTCCAAGTAGGCAAGATCTGTTCCTGACGAAAAACTAATGTTGGGAGTTTGTTGTTGCATAGTTTCTTATATATACATACTGAAAAAAATTTCTTTATTTTATAATTTTATTTGTTCCCTGCAATTCCAAAAAGGCAGTAGACAATTTTTTTACTCATGCACAAAAAAATTTTAATTTTCGCTGTCAAATCTCTCAGAAAGGAAGAAATTTCATAGTGCTGTCAGTGGGAATCCCATTGTGATCGGTCATCAACTTGGCCAATTCTCGATGGGGCATGAAGTCTGCCGGTGTCATTTCGATGAGATGGATTTTGGCTAATGGAATTGGGGTTTCGATGTAAGGATGATTGCATAAATTACATTTTCACATCTTTCGAATCGAAATAGCAGTGTGTGATGTAGTGTGTGAAGTGCTGGTAAATGACACCCAAATTGTAAAACAATCTCTTGTTCAGTATCAGTGTTCAAGATGCATGCAAAGACAGTAGAATTTCCAAATTTGATTTGTTTATGTAATTTCATAGGTAATAACATGCTCAATGCGAATGCGGCTCGAGTTCCACAAAATTGCATTTGACAAGTATGACAATCGAGTAATCGTTGAAAATCGTATCCAGGGGAAGAGTGTCAACGTACTTGGAAATTGTAATTTTACTCCAAAAAAGAGGGTAATCTTTTCACAATTTCCGACAAGTGAGCCAACTACAACATGCTTTCATCTTCGTCGTTTTTACCTATGCATAAATTTGTGTATATGCAAAGCATTGTATTATATAAATATATATAAGGTATTTATTATAAGAAAAAAAATTTCATGTTAACATACTAGCCATACAGAGATGCTGAATGCAAACGATTTGTGGTTTGATTACATCACCGTCAAACTTATAGAGAATACATATCACAACTGGGTGGTATGTTTCGGACCTTGGTACTATATCGGAGTGAACAATTTCGAAGATGGCTTACAAGTCTTGGTTGCAAAACACATTTTGAATAACTGGTATTATGATAATCAACTGACAGAATTCCAGATTGAATCGATGCACCCTAATGTGCCAGTAAAAGGACTCAACAACACGATAGGCATAAAAGGTCGGCTACGAAACAAAGTTCATCAACTATTTTGAACTACACTACTTGTTTGTCCATGGAAAAACATGAGCCCAATACTACAAAACTCGTACTTGAAGTTGAAATTGAACTTTTATAATCATTACTACCTTTCCAAAAATGTTTTACCGAGAGATGTTTCTGAGCCGATCGTACAAGCTATTGAAAACTACCTCACAAGCGGTTGGGATCTGGAACAAAAAAGGAAACTTTCTGAAAACGTAAACAATGTTTTTGTGCCCAACCATGAAAGGTTCGTTCCCCACGTGTCTTCAAAGATTGCCACAATGACCATCGTAAGTGAACAAAACTACTCCCCTTTCGAGTGTGTTTGAAGACTTTGTTTCCGTCGCGATGATACTGATTCCAAAATGATGTAGTAATTCGCAAAAAAAAAAATATTAAAAAAAATGTATTTGTTATTATCTCTCATACTTGCATATATATAATATAACTGTTCGAATCACTGCATTTGCAACCCCAGAAATAAAGAGCAATATATATGATTACGAGAATGGCTCTGAAATTTGTACCAGCATGGACGAGGAAGACGAATGTGAAGACGATGCCCCTTCTAGCAAAAATGATGATGATGAGGAAACCATACCAGTTTTCAAATAAGTAGTCCCTCTTTTCAGAACCAAAGACACTTATAAATATTCACGGGTCTAGATCGGTTACAGACAAGTCTGCTTCATTGATCAGTATGGTAGATTGAACATTCAATATTGCACTGGTGAAAAACATTTATTTATGGTATGTGATGTTAGACATACTGAATGCACCGTAGGCGAGAGCGAATATGTATTTCCCAAATGTTGTGTTTTTCTCCTTCGACCCAACACCATAATACCGTGCTCAATTTGATATCTCGAGGAAAACACAAAAAGAAAAATTGCAGTCCCTTCGACTGACACTCACAATTTCAAACTGCTACGCAAAAATGGCGATCATTGTTTTTGTTCGTGGTACGAACATTGTGATGGTTATAATCACAAGGTGGAAAAAAGCAATGGATTGCTCTTAATTTTACCCTGTTTCTCAGTAAAATGCAGAATATATAATGCCATCAAATATGCACGCCGGAAGCCGTCTAAAACAAATTATTCATGCTCATATCCAATGGATGCTCTATGATGAAATGATTTTTTCTCAAAATGTAAAGGATTGCCAAAGTGCAGAATGCTGCTTGTGTTTAACTCAACCAAATTCCACATTTCCGACGATGATCGACGACATGAAGAAAAGAATCTCAGACAATCATATCACTACCACGTACAATCCTCTAAAGGACCACTTGGAACAAGAAATTGTGAATGTGAGTTAGGGTTTGTCTCGTCAATATTTCAAACGTTGCAATGAAAAATGGCACCTTTTCTGCATTTTCACTGAAGACTCAAAATACAGACTCGAAGAATA
This sequence comes from Clitarchus hookeri, assembly GCA_002778355.1. NCBI lineage: Eukaryota > Metazoa > Arthropoda > Insecta > Phasmatodea > Phasmatidae > Clitarchus > Clitarchus hookeri. The sequence continues at coordinate 275,179 of NQII01000848.1, read as the reverse complement.
CAAAACAGTCTGTGTCAGCGATTTGTGCAGAATATATTGCAAATTGACACTGAAAAAATGCAAGTTTTCACCATCGATACTATGGAAACGAACAACGAACTTTTGGACAACCTATTGAGTTTAGGCCATTGAAATTTACCCTTGAAATTCCATTAAGTTGTAAAGTGGCATCATCCCAGGAACTAGTCAAGATAAACAAAATCAATCAGATACCATCTATCAAGCATTAGTTATTGCAAATCATGAACTGACCAAAACAAGATTTAGTCTTGCATGCACAAAAAACTTTGTGTGCTCCATTCGTTTCATCTTCAGCATCAAATGCAAGGGTACTGCACTCTGATGATGATAAATTCAAGGTTCAACTTGTGCCACATGTACTAGTGGTAGGATACCGAGATTGTTGCTAGAGCGAAACGTAATTGGGCACATGTGTAAACCAAGTAGGACTCTGATTCTGGACGAGTTGCATTAGTTCCGGGAGAATTCACCTGTGTGTGAAAAGTGTAGTGGAGGGGGGCTCCACTCCACTTTTCACATTTTCTCTTCTCACTTCCCCTCCTCCACACATGCTACCAAATCTTCTTCAAGAACATAAGGAATAAAGAAGAAGAATAAATATGAAAAGGTAAAGATATCTAATAAAAATATATACCTTATAAAATATTAAATTATATTTGTATGGTATATTAAGGGAGTCTCGCGCATTTGCTTCCTTGACATACATTCTGTCTGACCAAATCCAAAATTGCTTTACGCAGTATAGCATATCAGTTGTTATTTGGATGGTATTTCAAGGGTTTGTCATTCTGGCACACCTTTGTGAGTGCCATTTAACATGGCAACTAGGTGATTTGCAGGTCTGGTTCATTAATCGTGGTTATAGATCAGTGAAAAATGGATGTTTTACTATTTTTTATTTTCGATTTTGCACACAAATTACATTTTCTTCCGACTTTTGGTGATGCAATGATATTGCGCTCAAACGATACGACTTGCTCCGAGTCCATGCTGTCCAAAATACATACAATGTTGTTGCGTGCAGAATACGGCAGTTTTGATTCCTTCAGCCAGTCTTTCACGCAATTCGGAACATTCATGCTATTTGGGACATACCTATTCCGGTATAGTTCCTTGGCATTCGGATTTTTATCGTTGAGGCGTTTCAGAGTTTGAGCGAGTGATAGACACTGACATCAGGTGAAGGCGATTTCTCGGTTTGCTTCATCCAGCATGCGCATGGACAACGTGTGTAACAAACTATCGGATTTGGGTTTGACGATCACGTCCTGGGCAATGTCGGCGATGCGATGCGATGCGAAAGTACCATGACATCTTGTCTTGTATTTTCATAATCTTGTCTTGCAATCACAAATTCTTCATTTGTGGATATCAGTGCTTTGTTCGCAGATATGAATGCTTTTTTCACCTCGAATAAGCCGTGGTTCAACTCTTTCATTTCTTCATCTTCTTTGGCCGAGTCAATTTTATTCTGACCATTCTTTCTCAGAGATGGTAGCATTTCTTCATAGACCCAATCGGTGAACCTTTTGGCATTGGGTAGTTTCGAGCACGTTATCAATACGTAGAGCCCCGGTTCAGAACTGATGATGCTATTTGGTTGCCAGTTGAAGGGTATGACAGGGGAGCAGCTGGCCACAGTTTCCTTCAAATCTGCCCACATTCTCTTCCATTTAGGTTTAACATTTATGGAAATTGCATCACGTGGTCGTTTATACCAAAGAAACTATGCTATATCTTTCCCCTTGGACCAAAATTGTTCGATTACATTATATTCGACCAGCAGTCGAAATTCTGGAAATTTGACAACTGGAAAGACCGCTCGACCAACAACTTTGCAAGTGTAATGGTTTTACGAAATTATGTCCAGTTGCTTATATATAGACAAAAAACTCAGAGCATTTACAAAAAAAAAATATTTTATTAATTTTTTTCTATAATCATATAATGAACCAAAGTCTAATTAGTTATTTTCCTTTGTTCTATCAATTGAACGATAGTGTTTACAACATCATACACATTGAAATTTTCAGCATCTGGATTGAATCTAACGAACGTGTATTTAAGCTCTTTCTCGATGAACCTTCGGTTGCAATTCCGTATTCGACGTTTCTGAATTTGAGATTGTGTTCATCTTTTTGAACTCTATTTTTTAATCTAAAAAATACTAATCAATTTTGAAGTTATCAATGGCAAATTATAACTTGAAATTCAGACGTTTGAAACAATTCACAATTACACCGATGTAATCTTGTTCCTTTGTTCTTGAAACGAGATTCAGTTTCAAGTTGAATTCCTTTATCAGTTTCCGTACCAAGTATTTCAAGGTTGTTTTATCTCAAATTTTGTATCAATGATTTCACCCCTTTTTTACTGATGGAACATCGTATGTGGTTGCCAGTTGGACAGTATGTTTAGATAGTCCCAGATTGGGACTCTTCAAATCCGACCATGTTCTCTTTGATTTACATGATCTAAAGTTGTTTTACGTGGTAGTTCATATCCAAAAAAGGTGCAATATCTTTCCCTTTGAACCAAAATTTCACTTTACTGTCAGCAAGGCGATGCAAGAGTTCCATGGCATCTTGCCTAACATTTTTGGCATCTCGTCTTGCACTTTCAGAGTCTTTTCTGGCAATCGCCAACTATTCATTGGCGGAAATCAGCACTCTGTTTGCATTTTCCGAGTCTTTTCTGGCGATCACCAACTCCTCGTTTGCTTGAAGTATCCCAAAAGCCATTTTTTTTTTTAGTTCTTTGTTTATTTTGACCGCGTCGTCTTTGCCTCTGTGCAAGGAAGGCAGGACTTCTTTGTATATCCAGTCCGTGAACCGTACGGCATCTCGTAGTTTTGAGCGTGCTATCAGTGAGTAAAGGCCTGGTTCAGAGATGAAGATGCTATGTGGTTGCCAGTTGGAGGGGGTGTCAAGGGTGTGCTGTGCAGTACATCCCTTAAATCCGCCCATGTTCGCTTCCATTTAGACTTTACATTATCCAAAATCACATTGTTTGGTCATTCATACCTGAGAAATGATGCGATATCAATCCCTTTGAACTAAAATTTCTCGTTGCCCTCACTGTCGATGAGCACGAAAATCTAACAGTCAAAATTCTGCAAATTCCATAGTTGAAAAGACCGCTTCACATTTTTTATTTGTGCAGGCTTTATATATACATTGTTCAACCACCGTTTGTAATTGCAGTACAAGGCAAACACCAATTCATGTTCACCTTCTATAGTTGTAGAGAACAATTGTTTTACATAGTCTCGTGCAAAATAGGATTCTCAGCTTTGCCGCGACAAGCCTTGATTTTAAATTATTTATTCCTCTGTTCAATCATTCAAAAGATACTGCTGATAATGTTGTACAAATTGAAATTCCTCTGTTCAATCAATTGAACGATACGGCTAATAACATCGAACACATTGAAATTTTCAGCATCTGGATCAAATCTGACGAACGTACAATTTAGCTGTTTCTCGATGTGCATTTCCCTTTCGATTTCGTACTCTGCATTTCTGTCCCTGTGATTGTGTTCATCGCATTTGACTGCAATTTTGTAATCCAGAAAGTACAAATCTAGTTGGTAATTATCAATGGTGTATTGCAACTTGTAATTCAGATGTTTGAAACAATTCCCAATTATGCAGATGTAATCTTGTTTCTTTGTTCTTGAAATGTGATTCAGTTTTGACTTGAACTCCTTGATCAGTTTCCGTACCAAGTATTTTGAGTTAGGTTTTCTCGAATTTTGTATCAATGATTTCACCCTCTTTTTACTGATGAACATAGTATATGGTTGCCAGTTGGACGGTATGTGAAGGGAGCGGCCCACTGTACCCTTTAATTCTGTCAATGTTTTTTTTCCACTTATGTTTAACATTTATGAAAATTACTTTGTTTGGTCAAATGTACCCTAGAAACTATGTGATATTTTTCCCTTTGAACCAAAATGTCTCATTACCATTACTGTCAACAAGTATGGAAATCCAAAAGTCAAAATTCTGGTAATTTGAGAACTGAAGAGACTGCTTGACCGACATTACAAGTGTAACAGTTTTACAAAATTATGACGTCCGGATGCTTATATATAGATAAAAAAGTGAAAGGTTTTACAAAAAAACTAAATTAATATACAATTTTTTTTAGTGACGCCAATCCCTTGCATTGTTGCGGTCATAGATCTGTGAAAATTGTATGTTTTATTTCTGGTTGTGCACACAAATTGCATTTTCTTGGAGACTTTTGGTGATGTAATTAAATTGTGCACGAACGATACTATTTGCCCAGAGTCCATACTGTCTTAAATGTGCACTATATTGTTGCAGGCTGAATACGGCACTTTTGATTCCTTCAGCCAGTTTTTTATGTAATTCAAAACATTCACGCCGTTTGGGACGTATCTGTTACTGTATAACTCTTTAGTTTTTTGGATTTTTATTGTTGAGGTGTTTCAGAGATTTGGCGAGCAATCAACGCTGGCATTGGGTGAAGGTGATTTCTCGGTTTGCTTCATCCAACAAGTGTACTTTCAAAGCATGTAACAGGCTATTGGATTTTGGTTTCGCGACCATGTCCTGTGCAATGTCAGCGAGAGGATGATAGAATATCATGGCATCATTCGTTGCATTTTCAGCATCCTGTCTTGCATTTTCGGAATCCAGTTTTGCACTTTTAGTATCTTGTCTTCCATTTTGGGATTCTTGTCTTGCAACTATCAATTCTTAATTGGTGAATATCAATGCTTTGTTCGCCTCGAGTAAGTCGTGATTCAACTCTTTTATTTCTTCACCTTTTTCGGCGAAGGTGATTTTATATTGACAGTTTTTTCACAAAAAATGGCAGGACTTCTTCGTATACCCAATCGGTGAACTTTTTTGCAGCGGAAAGTTTCGAGTCCATTATCAGTGCATAGAGGCTGGGTTCTGCGATGAAGACACTATCCATATGCCAGTTGGGCAGTACGTTTAAAACCGGGACTATCTTCAAATCCGACAATGTTCGCTTCCATTTAGATTTTACATGATCTCAAATTGCTTTACGTGGTCATTCATATCCAAGATATGAGGCTATATAATTTCCTCTGAACCAAAATTGTTCATTTCCATTACCATCGACAAGTGTAAAAATCCAACAGTCAATTTTTGGAAATTCCAAAGCTGAAAAGACTTCTTATTCAGCGACATTGTGGGTGTAATGGTTTTATGAAATGACGTTAAGTTGCTTACATATAGACAAGATAATAGCATTTACAAAAAAAAAAAATTTTTTTTCTTGATTCCGTTTATTTGAAATTGCGTGTTGACCAAATGTGACAAAGTATGCCATGAAGGAAACATAATAGTAATATCTGGTTTTGTTTTGTCAGGCATGGGAAATTTATTTAACCAGGCACTTCATCTGAAATAAATGAAAAGTATTTTATTTACAAAAANATATATATATATATATATATATATATATATATATATATATACACACACACACACACACACACACAAGAGTTTTACACAATGTGATTTTTTTGCCAGCCATTTCAGCGATTGAGGAACCAATGGCGCATCAATCTTGAATTTCTTGGTGCGCAAGTGGATCCATTCAAGTTTCTCCAACAATATTGTTCTTCTACATCTTAATATAAAGACACCAACCTTTTAAATGATGGGTATCTGAACGTTTCTTGCCAGTCTACGACTTTATATACAACTTTCGCAACCATCTCTTCTATTGTGTACTCGCAACAAACACTGGATATTTTTTGTAATGCATTCATACTAATTGATACATTTCAATTTCATCATAGGGAATCCCTCCATTTCGCCACTCCAATCCATGGAAATTTTTCATTAACCAATTATTTGTTCTTTTGCTCTTTCGATCCAACGCGGCCCACCGATGCGGAGTTTGTAACAATCACGTTTCAGTCACACCATTGATGTAGGTGACTGACATTTCCTTCAGTACAAGATTGTTGTTGTTGTTGTTTTGCAGAAACCCTGTAAGCTACAAAACATGTTGTATGCATATCTGATACTTGAGCTTATCAAGTGCTGGCTTGAAAACAACTGATTTGTCGTAGCTAGAGGTGCCATTGTATTTATACAATGTTGAGTATTTTTTTTATCTGGTGTAAACGAATCTTCTTTTTTTTTTTTGCAATGCATTGGTGGATGTCTTGTGTAACCAAGTTGAAAAAATAAACAATGACATAAGTGCGTGCATTCATTTGTAGATATTTTTCTGAAATGATAGAAATATCTGAAAAATATTCAGATGTTGCTACTCGGAATGCTTTGGACAACTGGGAATCATTTTGCAAGATGGAGCTAAAAATTCATTCCATAGAGTCTAGGTTTTACGGTAGCAACCAACAGAATACCGAATTTCTATTAGTGAAACACAGTCCGGTAAATTTTCTGAACATGAACTTTCTAAGATGTTGGTTCATCAGTAAATAATCGTGAATGTCATCCCGGCACTCACAAAGTTTCAGACATTTTTGTCAATTCTTCTGACAAGTATGGTGTTATCGTAAAAATTAAGGAATTTTGTGAATTTTGCACCTACCACTACTTTAAAAACTTGTTCGAACAAGATAAAGTTTTTAATCATTTTACCAGCTATTGCAAATTCATTGTCGTTTATTATTGGGAAACTACGTCGTTATTTTTAGCTACATTACACACTCATTTTTATTTATAATGATTTGTTGTAGTTTGTTATTCTCATTGATGTTTCTCTTGATACGAAAATAGAATGTTATGATTACAAAATGCAAGCATGTAAAGTAAAAAAAATTTTCAGTATGAAACTATATATACACTGAAGAGCCAAAAAAACTGGTACACCTGCCTAATATCGTGTAGGGCTCCCGCAAGCACGCAGAAGTGCTGCAAGACAACGTGGCATGGACTCAACTAATGTCTGACGGTATGCAGGAGGCAATTCACACCATGAATCCTGTAGGGCTGTCCACAAATCCAATCTGCGCCAATTTGAGAAAGGGTTGCACGTTTGTCACATTTAATGATTCTCATCAGACGTCGTTTGTCCCATTCTTTCACGATATTTTACCGGCCGCAGTGGTGTCGAAGATGTGATGTTTTACCAAATTCCCGATATTCACGGTACACTCATGAAATGGTCGTACGCGAATATCCAAATGTTATCGCTACCTCGGAGATGCTATGTCCCATCTCTCGTGCGCCGACTATAACACCACGTTCAAACTCACTTAAATCTTGATAACCTGCCATTGTAGCAGCAATAACTGATCTAGCTGCAGACCGCATCGCGTTACTCTGATTGGTTCCATACCTCTGTTATTTGCATATGCACGCCTATGCCATTTTTTTTTGGCTCTTCAGTGTAGATAATGTCCATTCACGGGAACGTAAAATTAACCAGAATGTATACTTTTGATTTCAAAAATTTGTTTATTCTGACCACAAGAAAAACTGGATGTGTAGAAGCAACTCAAACAGAAACATCGATCAATACACAGAGTTGATTACAAAGTTATTACGTATTTGGACAGTACCTTCAGATTTGACGGCTTTCAAAGAAACATTTTTAATGAATCTGGTACACGATTATAAAAAAATGTGACATAAACGGCAGAGTTAACAGGTAGATGCGTGCCGAGCATCCACTAGATTGTACAAATTTTTCAGTAATAGGCTGTAATTAATAAATTTAATAAATTTTTATAATTTTTCCTGTTTCATATATAATAGCATTTTTAACATCAATCAGGATGTCGTACCCATCCGTATTCAAATTGTGCACCGAATCATCTATTAAAATGTACGGGCCCGTCGTTATTGGAATTTGTTGGCGAATGCTAGATACCGATTCTGTTTTTTTATGTAGTCCGTATAAAACCTTTGCCAATTTATTGGCTTACAGAAACTGTCTATGAACATTTTTGCTTTCACCACGTTGCCTGCCGTCCACAAGACCATTTTAAAGTCTTTGGCCATGGCCAATATAAAATTAGTTTTTACCATCATCTATTAAAGTTCCTTCTAAATTGACGACCGCGATGCCCTGCACCTGCCATATGATTGTGAATTTTTGTTTTTTTGGTTGTTCTGTCGGCAAGCTCATGATTATCTTCGCCTCTGGTGGTGATTCTCTGATTGCGAAAAACCTTTTCTTTTACCCTATTTGGAATCAGCAACAGCATCGGAATCTTCACCGTCGCTTCTGATTTGCAAAGTATAAGAAAACGTGTCTCTTACATAACCTTTTACTAGTTGTAAAAAAATAGGGATTATGAAAAAATACAGGTTTTTCCACATATTGTGTTATAACTTACAAAAATAATCGGTTAATTATTTTCAATCGATAGGCAAATATTGAATTTATTGTCATCGATATCTTTGGATAATACCGATAAAATTTTTGCGTACATTTTGCTAAAATTGTTGAACATTGTCAAAACTTTGAGAAATGCTCATCTGTGCATATTGGGACCTCTGTGCTACCAGATGTTTGCCAAAGCGGTTACGAATTTTGGCCAAACAAGCATGTTTATCGACGACAATCACATTTTTTCCCTCTGTTTCTCAAAATGAATTTCATGCGCTGGGAAATTATTCAGTTGCTGGAAGGCAGGTACAAGCAACTGGAATTTAACCGCCGCAAGACACTTCGTTCGATCAACTTCATCATATCGCAAAAGTCATTTTCAGCAGCAACGTACCGTATCTCAAATGCCATTTCCACATGCCCTATGATCGTCAACTGGCGATCGTCGAACGTTTCACAGAACTCGTAGCACAAGCGGCACTCAGTTTGCTCGAAAATGTCTGGTTTTATGCAGAGTACGCACCCTCATCCAGACCGGACGTGGTTCGAATGTTTGACAACATCGAGTAATAACCATAAAAAAAAAATATGCTTGGTAAAAATAAAACTTTACTCAATGTTGAGCACTTGAATTAGGTGCTAAACGGTACAATGCCTTTAATCCAAACCTACATATCCGACGACCAAATTTTGTATACGCTGGATAAAAACATAAATGAAATTGTATGGAAATTAATTATTTTCAAAAAGGTTTGATACATATCTCAAATATAAATTTAATTTGACTAGACTAGTCGACTAATTCTTCTCCATGAATTCATTGTGGTTGATTTACGTGAATGAATTCTGCAAGATGCTCCACCTGCCTTCTGAACTGGAAGCTATCGAGTCTGATTTATAAAATCACATTTTGGTAAACACTTTTAAAAATATCTTTGATTATTTCTACATTGTTGGGTGAAAAGTCATTTTGATGATTTTATTTGTATTGAAACAGCCAATGTTGGCTGGTATATTTATAACTCAATGGCTTTGAAAGTAACAATGATTATTATTATTTTTTCGCAAGAAAGTGTGTATGAGAAAGAGAATTGATGGATTCCTACTCGATTAGCATCATCGTTCAAGTTGTATTGTCGCTTGCAATGTTGTTGGCGTATTGGTTATTATTCAATGCAAAAATTCCAAAATACTTTCCCTTTAATTCAGGTAAAGATTTGTTTATGTTGAACCCACTCTAAAATGAAAAACTCCAATTCGTAACTTTATGTAAAATAAAATGTTTTGCATGTACAAAACTTTTGCCTCGGGGGCTGAGAATGCGAAAAACTCTAAAATCGAGGTGAACTTTATGGGTGAATCAGACAAAACACCTCACGAATTAGGGTGGAATTTTGAGCAGCAAAAATGGTTATAGCGTAGTTGTATGAAAACTATTTTGCCAAAAATCGTCAAAATCGGGATGGATAATAGAGTCCAGCTGTGTGACAATTCAAATCCCATGAACTTTGCACCAATCTCCCCAAAACTGAGCATTTCTGATGGCCTGCAGTTGACGTATGGTGAGTAGGAATCCAAATCAGGTCGATTACGTGATGTACAAACAGTATTGCGGCTTGATGAACGTTGATTGTTCTGAATTCAAAAACAAGAACAAAAAACTCTGAGACGTTTATCTTAGATGTGGACACGATCGCAAATGGAATACGATCTTTGTTGGCACCACGTGCCATTAAAGCGATGATGCCATTCGGATGGAGAAGGACATAGACAATAATTGTACAGACAAGTTGAATAAAGTCAGATTGCCTTACACGGATGATGCTTACATTATTTGTAATTACGGGTTACCAAATATCATTAAATGTGAGCATGGTCTCTCTAAAAGTCTAATAAATTGCTTGCAACCCGAATGCTTGCAAAACGAAAATGGTTGTATTGTGCACCCGTACAAGATCAACACCTATTATTGCCAAAACAGAGAAGTCGAATACTTTGAGGAATGTGATAAATTAAAATACTTGTATTACGAATGTGATAGAACTCGCCTGACTTATCCGTACGTCGATAAAGTTTTCAATGCAGACACAGGTCACTGTGAAAGTTCCATCCTCAATTACCTTCCTGTTCCCTGTCATATTTCCAAATATCCATCTCTACAACTAAGGTTCAAAATAATGCCTGGTACGAATGTATTCATTCTATCCACACAACTCAATATGAAACGAGAACTACAACCGGTAATCGAGCATGAAAACTTTTTTTACAAAAATGGTACAAATGTGAATTGGAATGTTAGGATGTTGATCCACAAAAAAAGCATTTGCGTTTGATAAGATTTCTTTTGAAAAAAAGATAGTTTCTGTTAAGCCCACGTTAAAATTGGAATTTAGGGATTACACCGTAGAATTAAAGATTTATTTGGTGTCATTTTTTGCAGGCGTCTTTTTAATGTGCTTGATGCAAATTGTCTGTGCCAGAACTAAATTTACTCCAGTTCTACACAAGAGCAAAATGGGTAAAACCTACAAAAAATTTATTACTAAAAATTATGTGCGAAAGTATAGAGATGTGGCGAACTTGGCCGAGAATGTGGCTGATGGCTATGTGATTGACTTTACTTTAAAAACTGTCCAGAAGAATGTAAAATATCTTTTGATCCTACATTGGTTTTTCAAAGTCTTTTTAATTCACTCCCAGTTGGCTCGTGGCAAGGGGATGATACCAGAACAAAAAATTTATTTACAATTTTCTACTTTTACAAAAAATTTAACCTTATTTGGGAAGAGTAAATCACGTCAAGTACGCATTGGCCTTTTGATAAGATTTGATGATGACTCTCAGATTTTTGCACGTTTCACTAACGAGTGGCTAACTGAAGTAAATGCATTCTGGCCAGAGAAAGGGCCGCCTTTAATTGATCATTGTCGTGATTTCGTACCAATAACTGTTTGCAAATATCAATGCTATAAAGTAATTCTTCACGTATAATGGATTTATTTTTTTTGGGCCATTCCTTTATCAAGTTGAAGACAAATTCGTACGATAATAGAGCCATTTGGCCCGGAAATGGCGATGAATCGTTTTATCCTATCATGGCGAATTGCAACCTTTCAGGTAATGCAGCGACAAAGGTTAAATTCTCATAGAGAACGCTTTTTTGAATCTGAGTTGTGTTGAATTCGACCTGTGAGTTTGCTTCATTTGCCTGAGTTAGATTGTCTCTATCATTGCTTCTCCCGGCCACTACCTCGACATTTGAAATGTTTTGATCGTGTGATATCAAGGCATTTGAAATTATATCATCTGATAGTATTTGTTGACTACAACATGCTGACAAGTTTTTGGAAGACTGGAAATTCAAAAAGTCCAACATGTTGAAATTGAGTGAAGAGTTTCGAATCAAAAATGGCAGAGGAGATGTAGGCCATTGTTGTTTTAGTAGGGGTTTATCTGTATTCGCCCTTGTCAAAGTCAATTGAATTATTTGAGGTTGTACTTGCATCACGTCTAGATTGATCAAGGATGTATCCTGCAAGTGTGGAATCTGCATCGAATTGAAACCGGATGTTTCTACCGATCAAGTCTGTGACTTTTTTTTGCTTGGCCGCCTGGTGTGTGTACTTCAACGTTCAGAAAATTGAATGTGAAATTTTCGTAGCCCACTGATGAAAGATGATGTGTGGTATAAATATTTCTGTATTTGGTATCATGTCTACAGGATTGCTTGTGCACGAATTTGCGCCTGATGCCTGCTTCTTGCACGTGCTCGTAATTTTCATAATGGTAATTGTCAATTGCAGGAACTATCACCTAAAATAAATCTTGGATCTGGTAGCTATTGGTTAGGTAAAAATTAAACAACAAGATGTTTTGCAACACCGTAAAACCCATATAGAATATTTTTATAACATTTTGAATTGCCACCCGAGGATCAAAACTGAAAATACGAATTCGGCTTTTGAAAAGCAAAACGTTTTCCCCAATGATTTCATCAGTTATTTTACCAAATACTCTTAATATATAGACATTAGTAACCTATGTTGTATTTGTGTTTAACTTCGTCAAGTTTAGCACCTAGAATCAGAAATTGTTCTTTTAACATGAGGTATTCTGCACCATTTTTTAAACTTTCCGACTTTAGTGCCTCTTCGATGTAAGATCGTAATTCACAACCACTATTATACAGTGCAATCATTATTTCTTTGGAAATATTTTGTATTTTATCCAAAAGCATCGACTCTTGCTGAAATCCTGTCGCGTTGGCCGCCTGGTAGTTTAGTGTACCACTCTTGTACTTTTTACAAAATACTTTATTCATTAGGTATGAAATTCTATTTATGTTGGTCTTGCTCTGGTAGTTGTTGTTGTTGTTCCTGCATGGGTTCCTGCATGGGTTCCTCAAATGTGTTGTTCAAAACATCGGATTGAAACATTAAGTTTGCATTGAATGCGGGGGGTGTGTTGATTTGCGTCAAGAGTTTATTTAAATGCATGTATGATATCTGAACCTGGTTCATCAGGGTTTTCTCGTTTTGTGGTGGAGTCCTCTGACGTTTTACTTTTTGCATGGTGTTGGCACTATCATGAAAGTCGAATGTGAAATTCTCATAGTGTACGAATCGAATATAATGTTCATATTTGTCGATATCGCACGTTCGCTTCACCGATTTCGTTTGACAAGAACTCTCCAATATGTAGTTGTATAAGTTGACTGTTTTGTCCATCGCAGGCGAAATAATCTCAAAACAAATGTCGCACATTATCAATGTCGGCTTTATTTAAATTCAACAGGAAATTATACTTTAGAACTGTTAGACCTCAACCAAAAGTTTTAAGGATGTTGTGAATCGCTAAATCACCATCAAAGGTGTGAATGTGGATGCGGTCGTTATAAATAAGAACGCTTTCACCAACAATTTCACCAGGCATGATTTTTGCTCTTATACTAGGTATTATGGTAGCTTATAATTTCAACCAATTGTTTCCCCAACAGGAAGCATTTGAATGTGTCGATTGTAACGAATATTTCAAATAAAAATCATAGTATGTCAAAAAAAAATTTCAGTTCATTTTTTTAATGAATCTTGAATGTTTGCATACACATTCAATATATCAAAAGTTTTTTTAGTCATCAATTTGAGGAAAAACAAAGACTTTTTGGGAATCCATTGAAATCTTCCTTGAAGGTGTTGGAAGATGCATTCTTGAACGTAGATTCGCTCAGTGGCAGAAACTCATGTCTGAGTTCGCCAACGATGTACGTTTTGTTCTTTTCCAAACTCTGCGATATTATCTGGCAAAGTTCGTAGTTGATTTTTTTTTGGTGGTTGCATTCTTTCAAAGCGGCTTTCATGAATGCATTGAATGGACATTGCGAAGGTGGGACCAATTTAATGTGTTTGACGAACAAGTTGGTGTTGACCACAGGCTGTGCCTTGATGGTTACGTTCATCCACATTTAGACGAGAGTGTATGCGGTTAGGAAATTGTGTTGCTCAAGGATTTGACCGAACCGTGTTATATTTTCTGTCACTTCTTAATATTTTGAATTGAGGATGGACTTTATAATTTACGTGTACAGACGACTGACCACCCCATCAATCGCCATTTCTGACTAGTCGACCGAGCTCGGCGAAATGTATGGCCACCTCTTTCATTGACACCAAAGTATTTAGCACACAGGAAGAATCACAGCTGCCTTTTTGTTTGTGTGATGGCCGTATGTATCCCCGTCAAAATTTTCACAAATCGAGAAACATATTTTTTTTAGTTGATGCGCTATTTCTTTGGGACCGTCATCTGGCTCCATTCGAATGCCGATGTGAGAAACGGACATTTCAATCACTGTATTTGCGTTCTGTCTCTTCAAATGAGGTGGTGGAGTGGGGAAGAAGAATTTTGTGGCCGTGGAAAATGCTGCGGGTTCGTTACGAGAATGTCGGAGTTGGTGCACAGTGGTCTATGGGGTTGGAGTTTCAATGATGGAAACAATGTTCTTTGTTGTTGCTGTTGTTGTTGCTTTACATTAATTGAAAAAAATCAAATTTTTTTATAATTATCGCACAATACCCAGTTTAAAAAAAAAGTAATGAGTGAAAATGTTAGTGCTATTATAGAAGCTGGTCTAATTCCGTTTATATGTGTGCTGAAAATCACATTGGGTGAACATGCAGATGTAAAAAAATTGTCTCAAATACTGAACTGCGTGGAAAATGTGTTATCTTCCCTGGAAAAAATACAGATAACTTTGCAAAAAGGTGAAAAACTTTTTAATGATATGGAAACCTCGCTCTTTGGTTTAGGTAAAGAATTTTAGAAATTTTTTATGGAGCTGGAATCCACACTGGCTGAAAATCAACACACTATTTACAGATCATGGGTGTACTTGGTGCAGAAATTGCCAATTGTCAGGTACGGTTTACTGTCGAAAAATAATCTTTATCATCTAACGGCCCAGTTTGAAAATTTGTTTCTAGGTTAATTTCGGAATCCCAAGAATGCGAGCAGTTTATTTGGAGGATAATCAAACTCTGAGATCACATTCAAGGATGTACACAGCCGCAACCAGCTGAAAGCCGAACTCAAAATTTTTATCGACACACAAGTGTTCAATCTGCTATTCAAGTTTATAATCTTCTTTGGTCCTCCCGGCACCGGTAAGAGCACGATGGCCCATGCAATCACGTCCGAATATAAAGCCAAACTGTACCAACTCAACATCGGGCAGCTGTCCTCACCCACCATCAGTGATACCGAACGCAAATTAGCCAACTTATTCAAAATGACCATCAAGAACCAGGGTCAGCGCTTCGTGATATTTTTGGACGAAATTGACGAGATAGTTTCGCAAAATTTAGCAATTCCATCTCACTGGCGGGGTGTGGCAATCACCCTGCAGACTGGTCTTAAAAGAGGTGTTCAAATTAAAAATAATGTTTTAATCATAGCGGCGACCAATTTCAAAAATCCATAAAACCCACAATCCTCGACCGAACCCACACCTTTTAATTTACATATTTGCCATTGGAGGAAGAATATCGCGGCACACTAATTGGTCTGCAATTGTTTAAGAATCACCATCTAAAACGCTGGAACGGATATTACCAACACCGGATGATCTATAATATTCCTCTACCTCCACGCCTCACTTTTAGAAACGTCACAGCCATACACGACATGGTGAGACTGGAAAACATTAAGGATGAGCCCCTCTCGTTCGCAATCATCGAACACTCCCTGCTCATACAGATACCAAGGGAATATCAGGCGGATCAACACATTTAGTATGAAGCTGCATTAAAAGTAATTGACAGTGTAAACGAATCAACTGTGTTGACTTTACATCTCAAATCCATTTACGAAATATGTCGGAACATCATCTTAACAAATGATTGAATCTTCCTCAGGCCAAACTTGCATCGTTTCAGAAAACTGATCGCGAATACAAGAACGACAAACGAACACGACTACAAAATATTTAAAAATGATAAGATGTAAAAAAACTTTTTTATTGATTATGTATGGTGTAAATCAATCATTTCTCAATCACATTTTTGTCAAAATTGACTACAGACAACAACTTGTAGTTTGGCAGGTTTACATGCATTTGCAGTAGGTACGTCGTGATTTTCTGTCTGCATGTGGTCATGTATAATTTTTTTCCGTGTTGAATATATAAAGATAAATGTTTTGCTGTAACAAGTACTTGTTTAGCTGTGATGCTTATATGTTACACAGAGGTTCCAGCCCATAATCGCCACAAGAATCTTCAGAATTCTTCAACAAACAATTCCAATCGACCATCACCAAATCACCCTGCCTGGACTTGAAAAGCATGTTATTCCACACAGGGCAAAATCAACATCTCTTACTCTGAGCTCCAGTGCATAAGGCGCCCAGCCATTGGCTTGTCTAACATCACAATCAAAATCCAAAAAACTGCGCAAACGTGTCGTCCATTGCATTGGGTAGCTTTTAGCTATTCGACTTGTAATAATTTGCTATATTTGCTTGTTGTTTGACTCCCAGATTGATAGCTTCTCGACTGATGCTTTGCCATTTTTTCTTGATGGTCGCTATCGGATTGTCAACGGTTCGGAAATTGGCGTAGGGTCTAGTGGAAAATTTCGGTTATTTCACGATGGAGGCCATTTTTTTCAAATCAGATTTTGGAAACATGTTAGAAATGCATGTCAAAGCCGTGATGAAGTTTTTGCATTGATCATTGTGCACTGGGTAGTTTAGTCTCTTCCTCTACAGATACCAAATTGTACAAGTCTCCCAATTCTATGCTCCCCAACATTGTTATTCTCTTGCAAAAAAAAAACAACTAATGTGAAAAAAATGTGTGTTCCTGTCTCTTATACACCAAAAATAAATTGTTGTGGTTTTTTTTAAATATATATATATATATATATGAATTATTTTCTGTCGATGCAATAAAGCGTAAAGAATATATTTTTCCTCTTTTACAAAAAAATGCGGGAAAATATTAAAATGTTTAAAAGTTTCTACAATTTCCATTCACAATGAACACCAAACATCATTCAATCATAGTCCCAAAAAAAGTGATCTTTGAACACTTTCGTAAATTTCAAACTGTTTGTAAAACAAGAGTTACTTGATTTTAAATTGAAAATATACAGATTGTTTACTCTCTTTAAGATGATGTTACATCGATCGGATGTCTCGTAGACATTTTTCAAATGTATCAACAATTCTCTCTTTTCGTAGTAAAGGAATTGGTCCAATAAGATCTCATCATAGCTCTGCTTCTTTCAAATAAAATAGTCTAAAATCTTTCTACGTGCAACTTCTTGATACTCATAATAAGTGCAGTCTATCGAATACGAATTGTGTTTTCTAAACTTGAGCAAATCAGACATACTCTTACTAATAAGAAATAATTAAAAATTGGCCGATTCTAAATAAATTTTGAAGAAGAGTTCTTGAATAGGCTAAAGTCCAAATATGCCGAACTACTGAAAACTTGTGTGGATGACAAATCGCGGCTGGATGAGTTGTGCATCGCAACGGACACTTTTATTCGAAGCAAGCAGATATTCAACACATCTCATACGTCAATTACGTCAAGATCGTGGATAACTGGATGAAATTAAAATTGAAATTGATGAGTGTTTACCTTCAGAGATTCAACAAGATCAGTAACAATTATTTTGGCAATAAGCTGCACAAGTTTTTANTGCCGAACTACTGAAAACTTGTGTGGATGACAAATCGCGGCTGGATGAGTTGTGCATCGCAACGGACACTTTTATTCAAAGCAAGCAGATATTCAACACATCTCATACGTCAATTACGTCAAGATCGTGGATAACTGGATGAAATTAAAATTGAAATTGATGAGTGTTTACCTTCAGAGATTCAACAAGATCAGTAACAATTATTTTGGCAATAAGCTGCACAAGTTTTTTAAATTTAAGGAAACATTGGTGAAGCAGCTTAGGGATGAAGTCAAGGACAAGAACACGGGAATATGCACATTAGTCAACAAGAGTTGAACGTGAGATATCTACAATGTGCTGAAAGTCTGGTGTGCTCAATTCGAGATCGGTCAATAAATTTACATCAATGGGATTTTATATTCTGTGATCCATCTTGGTAAAGAGCGAGAGTATCTGTTCGCCATTTGGCATTATGCGTGCAAACCGCTCATTGAAATCATTGATTATTCTGAGTAGAGAATCCAACTTTGACTTTTAATTAAATTCGAAAGAATAGGGTACACGAAATTCAGTGGAAAATTACAGTTCCAACAATACACCTGCAAGATAAGATCCAACTGTTTGTTCAATGCGGAATTGTTAATTTTTTTGTTCCACTCCCACTGGAGTTTGGTTTTGCACATCGATGGTAAACAATTTTTTGTTTTTCAAATTGTGTTTCCAATTAGCAAGATTTTTTTTGCCATTTTCAAGCCATACAAAGACTGATTTCCGAAAATGTTTTTGAAAACTGAATTTCTCGGCAAATTGGTGACCAGCGAGTG
The DNA here is from genome assembly GCA_002778355.1 of Clitarchus hookeri. NCBI lineage: Eukaryota > Metazoa > Arthropoda > Insecta > Phasmatodea > Phasmatidae > Clitarchus > Clitarchus hookeri. The sequence goes on along the minus strand of NQII01000848.1, from coordinate 256,831 downwards.
TCGAATCAATGTGATTTCACCCGCCTTGTCGACGTTACCTGCAAATTTGATGAGAGCCTTCAACATTGGTATGAGTACTAATTATATTTTTTTTCTATATATCACAAGTTAAAGGCTTGGTATGTTTGACAGCAATGATGGTAAGATAAACTGCCAAGATACAATTAAAAATAACCAACAGCCAGGTGATTGGTTCGACACAAGTTTTAATAATTGCTATAACAAAGGAAGAGTATGTTGATAATTAAGATTACTACCGATGTACATATTATTAGTTGTTTACTATTATTACATTTTGGGTTTAAAAAATAATTAAAAAATACATTACTGATTTATTTACAAAAAAAAATTACTTATATACCTTTCTTTTTTTTTACAAAAATTATAATTCTTATATATACTAACCCTTTATCACTCATATCCTGATTTGATAGAAAATGTTGAAATTTATTCAAATTTGATGGTTTTTCCCAGCATCATTATCTCCACATATTTTTGTAAAAATCTAGATGTCATGTGTATTTGTCCGTTTTGAGTGCTGTATCACGGGCTAGAGGTGATGGAAATTATTTTGGTGATGATGATGATGATGGTGAAAAGTTATGTACATTGTTTATCGCTCTCGTAAGTTTGTCTGTGCTTGTGTGTAACAATTTGCAAGTGGTTTACAAGAAATATGTATGTGAATATCGCTACAAACAACAATACACTAGCAAAATGATTACACGTGTTTTATTTCCTAATTTTTCTTATTATTTTTTTCCCACAGTTCACATACCGTCAACAATATACACAAAATATACAATGTCATGATAGTAACATATTTATATACGAATATCGAAATAAAAAACCAAAGTATAGATTTGTTGAACTTCGCATCACCCCCAAACGACCTGAGTCCCATAATTTCTTATTTTCCTTTCCCTCGCCAATGCCTGCCAAGTTAGTTAGAATTCGTCGGTTGTGGATTTTGTAGTGGATTACTACCCGAGGAAGATTGTTGTTGATTAGCGTTTCGAGCAGCAGTAGTTATTGTGGTTATTGATGCACCACTAGTACCAAAATTAGTAGTCATAGAACTCTTAAGTTTGTAAATTTCCAAATCACGAAGACCAGAACCCCTAATATTAAAATGGTGCCAATACAGGTCCACAGATATATTTGGTTTTTATTATTCATCCTTTTATATATCATTGTGTCCGGGATTACTATAGTGAATCGTACGTTGTCGTCTTCACCATCGTTATCCATCATCAATTGATCTGATTGATTATCACCGCTGTTCAACTTATGCATCGTAAACGTGATGGGAAAAGGAAATCTGTAAACTTTACATAGATTCAAGTATTGAAAAGTACGAGAGACCAGTAAGTGAAATGTGTTTGAGATGATTTTTTTTTTTATTTGTTAGGGTGAAAAAAGAAAATTTTCATTCCAGTAGCTAACATGATAGAGTACTTCTTTGTCCCTGAAATCATAACTAAACGACTTAATAAAGAGTGGATTCATTCATACCAGTCAATAAAGTAGATGCCTTAATGGTTTTTAGTGGAATTTCATTCATGCTGTCATTGTGTTTTACATCTATATATTCATTGTCTATTTCTTTGGCCAGGTAAATGTTATTTACGATAAAAGCCAATTTAGGTATCGAGTAGAAATTTTTAATTTGTTTCATATCAATCACGGCTCGTCGAAGTTGTCTAGGCAAACAAGCAATTTCTTACTGAAGCATCGTCTCATCCATTGTCTTATTTAACCGGTGGGTTAATCTTGATGTTTACGAATTTTGCATTTGTCATGTACGAGGCAGATGTAAAGTATTTTTCCTCGGAATAAACCTCGTTCACAATTTTTGCATCAGCTCCGATCATCAGGCCATCAAATTCCCAAATGTATGGAGAAGTGTCGGATATCACACCGATCAATATTTTGTTTGTGTTCACATCCACGAGAAATAATTTGTTGTTTTTGAAATACAGAACCTGATAATAAGTTTTACTTAAATTGCCCGAGATGCTTTGTACGTTGTCAAAATCACTGTAAACGGCACTGAAGGCAACCACATCATTAATGTTTGGTGTGCACTGCAGCAAATCAAAACTTTTGTTATCTTCTGTTCAAACTACTTTGGTCAGTTCGGGAGTACCTACATGCACAAATGAATAGCTTTGATTGAATTGGTACTTTGGCATTGTGTTGAACTAATGATTTACCCAAGTTTACGGAAACTTTCATGGGGTCGCGATTAGTCCTCAAAGTTGACTGAATTAATTTTTGTGAACAAAAAGAGCTACACCATTGACTATAAAGTACAGTCACCTTTAGTTGGAAATTCTTTATCGTCCAGGAATTATACATACCGTTGACGGAATCCAAATGGGCAATGCACGGAATAGCACTTTGTGGCGTGAATGTTGTCGTGGCTTGGGTTGTAGTTGCCATCGACACCAATTTATTGTTTATGCTAATGACTCCAGGATAATACATGCAAAAACCTTCGCAAATTTTTGTATCAAAATTTGCATACGTGAACATGCGAGCCATGACCCAAAATTGACACAATTTATTATACGTTTGGTCGGATTCATTAAATTAGAGCTTGGACCATTGGCTGTTGAATTGCAACATCCACTTTTCCATCATGGCCTTCACTGTTTTTATCGAATCGATCACAAAGAAACCATAATCGCCTTTATCGTGACATCAAACTGGGCATCCTCGTGAACATGAGGCCGAAATTTAATGGGTTGTGTCAGATGCTCCAACATCCGTTTCACTTTATCGATCAATGCCTTCGAATCAATATGGAAAATTTCCTGCAGAGCGACAAAGTCCCGGGCCGAAGAATATAAATAACCGTAAGCTCGGAGAGTTTCGTGAAACATGTACCCCCTGTCGGTATACAAACTTTACCTGAAGTAACTGCTTGTAATTTCAATTGTGACATTACATGTTGCATCGGTTCAGTGTTGATTTCATGTTTCAAACTACCCATCAGAAGGTGGGCACCCACGAAAGGTACCGCCATCATAACGGCATTTGGTCCTGATCTTGGTTATCCCATGCTCTCTGTAGGCAAAGTTAATAATTTCTGATCACGCTGACCAATTAATTTTGCAAATTATCATCAATATTTTTTAATAAATACACGTAGGTAAAGTTTGAAAAGATGAGAAAATGTGGGAAGGAAATGGATAACTGATACCAGTTTTTACCCCATGGTAGAGTGTAGTTTGTCGGTGGTATTGGTAATCTACTGTAAATGGTTTGTGTGGGGAATTTCATGCATTTCCAAATATCCGTTGATCTATAGTATTTTGAATGCTCGTTCATCATACTAATCATCATTTTCTCCAAAACATCAATAATTTTACCAAACTACTTGGTGTCTTGTAGCCAGTCATATTAAGGTAAAATTGTATTGCTGTATTCAAAAGTTTTCATCACAAGATTGTTGCTGTCATCATTGTTTGTCAATAAGTACTGCTTATGATAACGTTGTGTTATCTTAATGGAAAAAGCAAGGTTTGTTTCTATTTTATTCATTTGGACTATAACTTTTATTACATATTACAAGAGTAAAATTATGAGGCTGATCAAGACAATTCCCAGACTTATAAATATAGGTATACCAAATTTTTTGTGAAATTTTGATTTATTCAACAATATCTTTTCAACTGCGCTTGCTGGATTGGCATTTGTCTTTTCGTGAAATTCACAAAATACAATTTTGCTACTGTCATAACATACCTTGAATTCCAAAATGGAAAAACGAATCAACTGCAACGTCTTCACATGACGCAAGTTTGCCTATCTCTGGAAACATTTCAGTTTGTCCTTGTTCAAACAGTACACCCAGTTGATTGGTTGAAATTACCATGTTTTTCTGCGAGGAACATTATAAATTGAATTGCTTCCAGAATATTGATTTCACAGATGGTAGGAATATGGTTCTGGTTACTTAATAATACCCGTTTCATATCTACCATCGAAACATTGATTTTACCCAACATATTGATGAGAACGAAATTCTTGTTCTCCAATTCCTCGACAAATGTGTCATTATAACTACTCAACTTGAAATATATAATTTTAATCTATTATAAGGTATATTTATTAGATATCCTTACCTTTTCATCTTTGTTTTAGTTCCTTATTCCTTATAATCTTGGAAAAGAGATGTTGATCCCTTAAATACTCGACCCTGACTTAAGTCTATTTTCCAGATTTCGCACTTATATAGGCAGATTTGGTGGTGCTTGGGAAGGAGGGGAAATGAGGAGAAATGCAGGAAGTGGATTGGAGGGTGAATGGCACTCATGGCGCAATCTTATTGGTTCTCCCAAAGACAAATTTCATGGTGGAGGGGTGTATAATCATAGCGTACTCTTGTGATGGTGCTATGCTCTGGTCATGTTCTGGCATTTTCATCACCACAGGTGGAAAGTAAATGCAAATGCAAAGAAATAAGATGTATTTTTTCAGTGTTTTTTTTCGATCAGCCCCTTTAATTTATTCTAAGTAAAAAGTTACTCTTTTTGGTTATTGTAATTTTTATCCTCGTAATTATTTGTGTTTGTACTGGCAACTTCAAAATGCTTTGCCCTCAATCTCAACAAAGTTCAAACAACATTGCTCAAGATTCAGAATACCAGTTTTTTGTATATCGGAATTGGAAAATAAAAATGATAATGCATGAGCGATAATTCAATTGAATGTGATTCCAGGTCACTTGTTGCTTGTTTGAATTACAAAGACCATAGATCTAGATCTGCATGCCATCATTTCAACACAGACGTCAACTACATGGATCCGGAAACAGGTCGGATTAAAACGATTCCTCATTGCGAAGAGCCCGATAAGGGGTATTGCATGTATTTGGATGACAGGGGTCGACAAACTTGCACGGCCAAGAATGGCGGACAGTGGATACTAACTTCGGACAGTAACGATAGGTACTTGTCGATTTGCAGTTGCCAATATCTGAAAATTTTCATTTCTGTGAATCTATGCATCAATTGCACTATCTTTTCCGGTTGCCCGTTCAATTCAAAGGTGACAAATACCAAATATCCAGCATAACAGAACTCGTTTGAGGAAATTACCAGTGAATGCAATCCCCCACACCAGTTTAAATCCTTCACTAGAGGCTCAACCTTGTGCACGCTACCAACGTATTTTGAGGCCACACACAATGATTTGATTGATTTTGTACCAATCACATTCAAACCCGAAATTCACATCCTTGTTCACCGATATCCAACAACGAAAAATACCAGATCCTTGCAAGATCAATGCCTTGTCTGGTGAAAGGGTTCTCAGCGATAAGGTCAGCTCATGAAACTGGAATGGTACAGTGGTATGTTACTTGTACGATTTACGTTACATTACTGTCACTTTTGAGCATGACTACTTACTCAACAATAATGGTCGATAGCTGAATGGAATTATTAAAATTTCTAACTCACAATCATCTCTGTAGGTCTGCGAAACACACACCGTCAAAGACAATTTAATGTACAAATCCCTAATTGGTTATGCTGTTAAAGTAGGAGAGATTAACCTGTTGATCGATTTGGAATTTTTAAGAATTCGTGGGTATCCTTTTTGCCACCACACCGTCATCGTTATCGTCGCTGGTATTTTTCTACCATGCTTCCACAGAAGAGCCTAGTTATCCACTTATCGATAAATCACCCAAAATAATGGATGTGAGACCCATATTCGTGCGCTACGAATATGATGATTTAGTCAATACTTTTATACCCAATATTAAGAACGGAAATCCCATTTTAGGTATTGCGGTATAGGGCCTTTTATAACCAAAAAAATTCCAGAGTGAAGTGAAATCATCTACGTATTAAATTATCAAGACCTAGATTACCTGTTCTGGGAAAATTTATCCAAATATTATGATATAATCGTATTGAAAAATTTGATGATAAACATCTCAACGAGAGTGAATTCAAACAGTATTTCATATCTCTGATGTTGACACGCCTTGATGGAATCAGTCGTCTCACATCAAAAATGCTCAATCCGAAAGCTACAGGAGTATTAATTCACAACCTGGCTAAAAATATTGCCTACCCAATATCTTTGGACGAGAATCTCAAAAATAAGTACCATGCACTACTTATTATTTCTCTCTCGAAAACTTTCAGTTCTAATTCAATCCCGATACATACCTTAATTGCCAATTTTTATACAATACGGTAAAACTCGATGAAGGATTTTCCCAGAACATGAATGGACAATGCGATCTATCGGCTTTGACTGAAAAATCCATTTAAACCCTTAACAAAATCACATCCGAAAACAATGTCAAGTACCTGACAAATTTACGTTTTTCATAAGCCAACCACTCCAGTCATGAACATTGAAAATTCACTCCTGTGTGTATTTTTTAACTTGTAAAAAAACTTTATATCAGTGACACATTCGGTTATTTTAAAAAACAACTGGGATTATGTTTTACTGAAACATTCTTTAAAATTCCATCAATTCATGAAAGAAAAGAATTTTCTGCAAAATTACATCATATTTAAAAACTAGAAATAACAGAATCCGCTCGCATCAATTTCCGTATAATTTATGACTACATATTCCAAAAATGAAATCAATAACACAATCATGTCTGCATCTCAAGACTATCTCTACGTAAACCAAGTATACATGTTTAATCCCTTGATCAATTCTTTGAGACATATCGGTAGGAAAAATAAACAAGGACGAGAAGATAATTACAATTACCAACTATTTGCTACAAATATATATACTCGAAGCAGTTGAAACTTTCTAATGCCTTTTGTTCGAGAACAAGATGTTGAAACAGACTGGAGGTTAAAGCAAAAATTTTACTTTAATAAATTTGCACATATGGTAAACAACAGCTTCTTGAAATTTTTGGAAGATGTTAATTGTATTCGTTTGTAGAGAAAAGGAATCCCACCAGAGTGGAATCTTAATTACAAAGACTGTTTTTGTTCGAAATTGAAAACAACAATCACAACGATCGTGAAATCTCGTCCACTGCCAAACGGTTTCTATCCTATTTGATCAAGTGTGAATCGTTTTGGCAGTATTTCGCTTACCTGAAACATAAACCGAAACAGACATTGATGCCACCGTTTAGAGCAATCAATACCCGATGTTGGTTCGCGACCTACACATAGAATATCACGCTGTTCGAAAACACTTTAATTTATTCACAAAAATTTTTACTAAATTTTTAACTTTTTTTTTATACACTTTTCTCATTATCGGGCTACTTGAGTAAATGCAATCCCTACTTTCTAATCATTCAGTGTCCTTTTGCCTATATTCACTTGTCGGTAGTCGAACAATCAGTGATGACAAACTATATATTCCAGATATGTTTCCTTTTGGAAGGTGTTTTTTCAATGTAAAAATAGGAGACTAACCACGAGAAAATGGAACTCTGGTAATGTTTGAAACCCAATTTAGAAAATTTGTTTATTCCATCCTTTTTGATTCTAGCCAAAGTTATGAAGAAAAAAACAACNGGGGGGGGGGGGGTGGCAGCGACAAACTAATACTGCGTATTAATAATAAAACTTTATTGGATCCACAAGCTGGTTTCGTATTTGCAAATGTGAATTTGTGGTTTTATCATTGTGATTATATTGAAAGTGAAATGGAAAATGATTTCGAACTCAAATTAGCTCTCCCGTCAGGTTATAAAAAAATCAATGCAATGTCAAACATTATTTGCAAAAAATACTAGATATTGAAGTGGTAAAAATACAAGTTTTATTTCACACAAAACTACACAATCTGATCGTTGCATTGACTCTAACTCATTTCCCGGTTAAAATAGGTATGCTAATTAGTGAAGACTTAAAGTCGGAAGACAAACGCAAACTTCTGTTGGCTCTGTACGATTATTATCAATCCTGGATGAATCATCTCATTTCAGCACTTGTTCATTTGTGATTATATAATCCAAACGACCTTGAAATAAAAAAACTAAATTAATAAAAATATTTCAACACCACTATAAATATGACAATAAACCTTTAAAACATCTCATTTCTTCTACAACCATTCATGGGGAATTCTTCTTTCGCCGTTACTTAAATCAGTTTAACGATTGTGTGGAATACCTGGCTCATGAACATACTGTGACCTTTTATCCATGTCTTAAAAAACCAATTCTCAAATGCAAACTAATTGGGATCTGCGGCTCTCCATCGTGATCGTGTTTCAGTCACGTTTATTTAAACTTGTTTCACTATCACAACTTGAACTACACAAATTGTATAACCATGGACGATCATCATGTCTGCAACATTTTTCCTGTAATGCTAAGATCTGATTTGGATTTGAGATTATTCCCAACATTATCGCGATAATTGTGACGACATCAAAATGAAATCATCATCGTCATTGTCTTCATTACCATCATTGTGTGAATGCACGATGGAATATGGTATAGTGAAAGATTAAAAAAAGATGAAATTAAACATCGAAGATTGCTCAACAAATTCCAAACTTCACTGTTATTTTGTCGAAAACGTTGGTTTGTGTTGGATTCGTTATGCACTGACAAACAATCGCAAATTGCCGCACATTCAAGTGAGTCGAACATGCAGTCATCGCCTCTGCATCAACCAAAAAAGTTACACTCAGAAGAATAAAGGTCATTATTTCAAACTGATTTTACCAGTTGGTAAGGAACCGCATGTGTTTGTTCACCGTAATCCCGAACGCGAAAACTTTGAAAATGATCTCGATTAGAGTACGTTACACTCTTTCCAAGTCGATGACAAATACATTGTCTATAATCACCAACGTTTCGGGTACGTGTTTAAATGTTTTGTCGGTCATATTTGGCCCATTGACAGTTTCTCCAATAAACTAATTTTTTCCCCATCAATGTTACTGATTTGCTTGGTCTTGTATGCATTCGACGGTAACGAAGAACAGGCAAAAAATATTGTAATGACAGGCAATTAGTGCAAGCTCGTTTCCATGACAAATACATACAAAATAAAAAAAAGGACGAATGTTTGAAACTTGAATAGTAAACCACTGACTCCTCAGATTGGCGATCGAGATTTCTTTGGGCTTGTCATCACACCAGTGCCTAAGAACATTAACACATCCACGATACCCACAGATTATTTGGGACTCTTGTGTCTTTTCTAAAAGAATGATGCCATCGATTCGTTCAATCTTGTCTACTCACTGGTCTCGGATGTGAACGTGGCCATGATCACCGATTCGTGCAGGATCGTCATGCTAATTTTGAAACTGATCGCTAAAGGACGATTCGCTATTGGACAAATGTGACATCGCGGATATGAAAAACATCACTTTTGCCGGTCACTTGTGCACCTTCAACTCGATATTTCCCTTAAAGTACAAGTTAATCCCGAAGTGAGACTGAATAAGCTATGCTCAAAGATTCAACACTAATTTGGTTTCACCGAGGTGCTTGTGTTTTATGGTATATTCAACTTTAATCATTTCCAAGGGATGCCAATCAAGACATTCGTGGATGAGGTGATGGGAAGAATCTGCATCAAATCCGCGTTCGAGTTGGCTGTCGACTGTGATTCAGAGCATGTTTTGACTCTGGATAATTGTTTCGGACCACGTATCATTGAGCGAATACGATCCATGTTTCATTATGGGAAAATGGCAAAGTTATTTGTTCACCGTGATAAACTACTTGAAAACAAAACTAAAGACAAAACACTTTGCTAATTTTTTTGAGCTAGAGAACGTGGGTATTCATTTGGATGTCGCCAAATGGAAACCATGGAAAGGTGAAGGAGAACATATGGGGGTGAATAGCGATGATGCAAGATTCCTGAAATTAAAAACTGTCTTTACCAGTCACCCACAACTCACCGAAGACTGATACACAATCAACACCAATAAGAACATTTTGACCATACGTCGTCGATTCTGGATGTTTTTCAACCATAATTCCAAAACCAGATTTCGTATTCACTTGAGCAAAGACTCGGTGCCCATGTTCCTGCCGTTCAATAAATCCGAGACTGTCTTTGTCCAGATGCACGTGTACTGTGGCGAGGTTCATTCGATCGAGCTGCTGGAATATTTTAACAGCCCACACTTTTATGTAAGTGTGGCGACAAACATGTACAGAATATTGTTGTCCATAGACAATGACATTCTATATCCGCGGACGAAAATTGAAATAGTAAAAACGCACGTGTATTTTGTGCACAATAATTGGCTCATTTTCGAGGTTGTTGTAGAGTCCCAGCATTGATTCTCATGATGGTTTGAAATTGAGCAATATGCATAAAGGAATAGCTGTGCCCATGCCTATGAAAAATGATCATATTGATTGCATGGCTTTGATTTACTCGGTTATCGGTCGATCGCCGCTGACGCAGTTAAAGGAAATGAACATCAATCGAGAAAAAAATCTCCCAATGTATTTTGTGGCAAATCATTGATGGCGGTGCTGAAGAACATTGCATCTGATTGTAAGAGCATCAGCTTTATGAAATTTGACAATTTTTTTGAATAACAACTTGCAGTTGAACCGGTGTAACACTGCCATTTATAATATACTGCAGTGAGCCTATTCGTCGTCAGAAACAGTACAAGTGTTTGCCAACAGCAAACAAGCAGCTCCTTCTACTGTTTCTGATGCTGAAAAAGAATGTGGACTTCACCACCATGAAAGATGTTTCTAGTAATGTCTACTTTGATTTCTACTATAAATATCTAACTTGTGCCAGCATGAAAAAATTGAACGAGTTCATTTCATTTTCAAAATTGTAATCTGAAAAAAAACAGTAATAATAATTTTTTTGGTTATTATTTACTACAGTTTTTTTTACAAGATTACATAATTGTTGGTTTGTATTAGAGCATTGGTTGATTTTTCGTTTGACAATTGGAATTTTTAGCCCCTCGACTCCCATGTAGTTCAAATGCAAAACGCCAATGTTTTAATGAAGTGGTTTGGAATTGATAATGGCTTGGACGTCTTTTGGTTACCGATTGTCCAACTCAACATTTTACATGTTGCCTAAATCATGCCTGAGTCCAAATCACGTACCATACACCAAGTTCGAGTTGAAAATTTTGATGTTTGCCATGTACCCGAGTGCATTAACATAAATATTGCATTAAGGAAGGTAGTTTAGGATTGCTAAGATGTTGAATACTGGAAACCACACCGAGGGAACCATGTACTGTATCGTTGTTTTGCCATCATCCATAGTAACTTCCATTCTTGATCAATTGGTCATCACTTCATGGATCCATTTGTTTGTTTGACCATTTCCATATTGAGATATTCCTGGTCGAAAAACATATTCACTTTGGCCTTCTCGATACATATTAGATCCAAATCAGATGCCCATGTTAGTCCGCGATTGATAACGTTTGGTAAAAAGTTGGAGTTTATCAATACTAGCAATGTTTTTGGGGTATGTGGAAATTAATTGAATAAAGTGGCCAATTTTGACGAATCAATAAATTTACTGTTGTTGTTGGAGAACAAGTTCATGAACGTTTTTGCCGAAGTTTTGAGCTGTTATCCGATCAGGATGGGATTTAAGGGATATTCACCGACTGAGATGCTCGTCTTCAAGATGGGGCACAACATCACCTTGTTGTATTTTCTAAACAAATTATAATCGACATTGCACGAATCTCACTCATGAGTTTCGCATAATCCACCTGTCAGCAACTATTTGCTTGTAGCCATGTTCACACCATATCGTTCGTTGTCCAAGAAACAAATAGGTGTCAATTCCATGTCAACGAAACTTTTAAAAATACGTTACTGAGGTTAAGTTTTTGATGAACGTAAATGAGTGGATAGTATCTATTAATTTCTTTTGATTGATTGAGATTAATGGTATGGTTTGATGAATGCATGCTGATAATCAAAAAAAGGTTCGTACTGCCCTGAACCTGGCCTTGTTCCCGTCCTTGCATTTTTTAAAAATTAACTCTTGTTATTTACATATACATATATATTGAATATGTATATGCATATCTCTCTAAAAAAAACTTAAGATGTCAGTATTCACCGGACCTACGAACGTGGATTATTCAAATGCTTTGAGAAACGTTTTTGTAAGACAAAAAATATTGACTAATAACAAATACTTACTACGGGTGCCGCAAATATTTTTTCACGTCTATATGTAGAAATTCGTCAAGACGTAGAGTTACAAAAGGAGAATTTAGATTTTTTCCTATTATTGCTATCAGTTTTGTCTTATAGGTGAAGAACAATTATGCAATGCTTCTTGATGCCATCTGTTTTATCCATGAGGAAAGACACGCAAACCCCGAGGTGTCGCTAAAATATTCAAGAGTTGTAATTCAGATGTGATAGCCTGCCAAGGAGCCTGTTTTCCGATCAAAGATCCTGAATCGAAATATCACGGATCGAACAACTACTGGAGTGACCGTTGCGATGCATGTATGTTGGTCCATCAGGAAGTGTACATGCTGGAAATAGACAATTATTTGCGTGTGAAAGAAAGCACGATTGTTCATCATATAAACACTATATGAACAGGTTTTGATGTCGATCCCTCACTTTATGTGGCAGAGACGGATGACAAAACAATACGCTTTCGTCTAAACTCGTACTATTGCAAAAACTTTATCATGTCTCTGGAACATAACGAATATACAAACCATTAAGGTAATAAAATTATAGGTTTTTTTCCATGTACAAGATGATTGAGTACAGCATTGCGGAATTGGCTCATGGAACCAATCAGTACAAAGTCAAAAACCCACAACTACCACCTACGGAACGAATACCGGATTATGTCATGGAATGGCATTACCTCATCATTCATAACACGTTCTGCATAAATCCAGACATCAAACTCGGCGACATGGGCATCACAAAATTTACACCGAGACATTTGTTTTGGACCATAGAATATAGCGGAGGAGGTAGTCTTGTGGAACCTTTGATACTCACCCACGATTTTGAGTCCATCGTTTCCGATAACCACACTCAGGTTCGAATCTTATCACAAGCCAATTGGGTGCCGCATCACTTGAAATATATTGAGTGCAGCAAACGTCAAGTCAACGAATTACAAGTGCTTGGTTTAACAAGCATTTTTCCGACCAAATTCCCCAATGAACTATTATTTAGTACAAAGTCAATTTCCGACATAGTTGCCGATATTATAGTCTCCTGCATCCAAGGGTTAGGTAATCACGAGTTCCTACTGTCATTATTTGGTGAAGTCAGTCTGCATATGGCTCTGAAGACCTTAGTCAAACACATCTGACCCACAATGATCGAAATGAGAGCAAAGATCTTGAATCGTCAGCTGGGCCTTTATTTATTCCAGTCTTCATGATCAAATTCTTTCAAGAGCATGATGTCGACGGCTTTGAAAATGGTGGGGGTTGCCATCACAGCATTCACTGCAATTTCTCTATCTGCGATACCTGTAATCAACATCGTTTTGATCCTGACTGCTGTCTCCAACGTGTTGTTGAGCGTGAACTATCCACTCATCATGAAAAATCTACAAGGTCAATATTATGTAGATGTTATATCAAACCAATAATTGGAATTGAAACGAAAGATTTGAGGTTTCTGAACAATGGAATATACACTGATCATGTTCGTGATTATGTGAAAAACGTGCACAAAGGAGTTGTCAATTTTGTGAACCATACTTCCATCCAACCGGCCATTGCCGATAACGATACCAACCGTTGTACCAGTAAACTAACTACTTTTTTGAAAAAAGATCCCATATTTAACCCATTGCCTGCTACGGGTATTCTTTCTTACGAAGTACTAAAAGACTACAATTTCAAAACATTATTGCAATTTTGTTTACAATACCTACTGGCTTTCAAATTCAACAAGGAAAATAGATCTCACATTGATTGGAACAATGCACAAAATCCAGACCAAGTTTTGGACTTTACACTCTAAACATCCAAAATTAACTCTCGAATAAACATGATCGATAGAGAACTGTATTTGCTCACGGTTTCTTTTGTGGTATCAGGAATAACTGTGTTTTTCACCAATAAGGCAATACATTTGTTTATAATATCAGTTATTTTATTAATAATAGTTACTTTTGTGCAAATGTCTACATTCTATCAAAATTTATAATAATTAAATTGAGAGACCTTCTTACTCTGCCGATGTTCTTCGTCCCGTGCAGGTAGAAGCAACAAGTTATATAGTTCATTGGCAAGTATTTCATGTGGTGCAATTGTCGATTTTTGGCCACTTTGAAAAGCTCCCAAACTGTGTTTACACAAACCTTTTTGGTATTTTTCATGCCTTTCTCGATGAACGTGAAGAAATATCCATCTTCTTGATATGATAAAACATTTTTCATCAGCCTATCAATGAAAAGGGTAATAACGCTTTCCGTCTCCGTATTTGTTGTAAGTCATTTTGGTTGAATCTGTGTGTGATAATGTTAACGTTTATTTTCGTAGCTTTCTGGAGTGCTTTGATGTGCTTCTTTATTTTCACCAACCACAAGTTTGTTACAACACTATGAATAAAACGCTATAATAAAAATTAAAAAATTGTGTGTGTGTGTGTGTGTATATACAAGGGATGGACAAAATAATATGAACATCATGTAATATAGTACATTTTGTTGCATGTTGGCAACACTGTTTCCGTGTAAATAATGCAACGCGTATGTATTGCACAGTTTACATGCCAAGTCTTGTAGGTTATATTTCAGTGTATTATACGCTTTGTTCTGCGACGGTTAAAACAAGCGATCGGTGAAATGTGTGATCTCTCAGACTTTGAAATGAAAGAGGGCAAATTGTTGGTGCTCGGTTAGCGGGAGCGTCTCTGATGAAAACAGCTGAATTCTTTAATGTTTCACAAGCGACAGTATCCACAGTAATGACAGTATACACAAAACATGGTAAAACATCATCGGCGAAGAGGAATAGTGGGCGAAACCCAAAGTTAACTGACAGAGACCGACGAACATTAAAAAGAATTGTGGCCAGAAAACATAAAACTACTGCAGCAAAAGTGACAGCAGAACTCAACACTCACTTGAGTAATACTGTTTCGACAAAAACAGTACGGCAGGAGCTCCACAAAGCTAACATTCATGGAAGGGCTGCAAATGCGAAATCCTTTATAACGGAAGCCAACGCTAAGCTGCGAAAGAAGTGGTGCCACGATCATAAAACCTGGACACTTGGTGATTAGAAGAATGTGGTATGTTCCGATGAATCATCATTTACATTGTTTCCTACAAACGGCCGGGTTTTATGTATGGAGAACCCCAAAAGAAGTCTACGATCCGGACTGCCTGCTTCATACATTCAAGCATGGGGGAGGTTCCATTATGATTTGGGTGGCTATATCATGGTATTCAGCTGGTCCTCTCATTCACATCACTGGCTGGATTACTGCGAATGAATATATCGTCATTCTCAATGATGAAGTTCTTACTATGACTAGCATATTGCTGCCAAACACTGCCATATTCCAAGATGATAATGCGCCCATACACACAGCCAAAAAGGTTCAGTCTTGGTTTGAGGAGCCAGACCTCAACATAATTGAACCGTTAAGGGGAGTTTTAGAGCAGAGAGTGAGGAGTAGATTTCCATCTCCAACACCATTGAAGCAATTGGTGGATGTTTTGGTACAAGAATGGGACAACATTCCGTTGGAAACTATTCAGACACTCTATGAATCTATTCCGCGAAGAATTTCAGCTGTTCCAAAAGCAAATGGTGGCCCAACGTATTAATAAATAAATATAGTGTATATGTCAGGGGTTCATATTATTTTGTCCATCACCTGTATGTGTGTGTGTCTATATATATAGAGAGAAATTTAAAGATTTTTAATTTTTTTTTAATTTTTTAATAATGAGTTATGTAAATGAACGAATAAACATGATATGTGCCAAAACATCAATACGATTATGATTGTCATGAGGGTCGGCATTACCATACATTTTTAAAAAATTTGCCAGCCAATATGTTGGTTTGTAAAGTTTGGTTTGCCAATTCTAGTTTGCCTTCACGTTCATCTTTAATGTTTGATGTAACAGCTGTAGTACTTTTGGTTTTAGAAACATTTGCATTTTCAATCAAGTTGTTGAAAAAAGTATAACTCTTTTTCAGCAGCTGCTAATATCTCGGCAGCCATTTCTTACTGTAATTGAGTGCTTTCAAACACAAAATAACTCACCACCTTGCCAAAAAATTCAAAACTTGATAATACTTTTACCTGAAAATTTATTAAATTAAAAACAGTGTTATTCGTAGTACGTAAAATATCTTTCAAATATTTTTCGTTTTCATACACATGTAATTTGATATGAGCAACAGATGTTGCTAATGTCTTTTTCTCCTAAGTCGATGGATAAAAATTTTCTGGTAATATTGCTTTACATTTTCCACATACTCTATAATGGGTTCTGAAATTTCCTCTTTACCCGAATGTACCAAATAGATAAAAGAGTAATATTTTTAAGGTTTTTCTATTTCATTTTCCTCTTCTTTTATTCATATTGGATTGACTAATTTTTAAATTAAAATATACATTTGGGTGATTGTTGGTGTATTTCAATTGCGAAAACAAGCCTACAATTGGATTTTTGTATCCGGCGCAAATATAAACCCAAATAATTCCTAAATGTTGAGTATGCTCCGTACACTCGCACTGTATAATCACGATCGACGGTTTATCTTTTACGAGAGTGAAATGGGGGAAGGGGTGAAACGAATCATAACAAACACACATCTGACTTGTTTTTGCTGCCTTTACCAACTCTTCGTTGGATATGTGGTGAGTATTAATTGCATTTAAATTCTAAGAATGTTTGATTAAATGTGGTGTGGTTAAAATTGTGTATCGATTTAAGCACGCAAGCGTGTTTACACTGCAAAATTCCCCATTCAAAATAAAAATAACATTTTAACAGTGGGTAGTATGGGTCTCATCGTTGAATTCACATACACAATAATTTTATCATTTGAAATCATTTAAATCATAAAAATTTGTGATGTAAACACTATCCGAACTACCTCTCGTAATGCTTTTAATCATCTTCAAACTAGATACACACAAATAGTTCAGCATTTCATCATAATGATGGATGCCATCATAATATGCATTTAGTTTATATTTTGTCAAATCTGTAATGCTGGCGATCACAACCTTGCTATAAAAAGAAGTTGGATTACTTTTCATAAATTGCAATATGGTACTAAAGGAGGCTATCAAAATTCTATGTATAAAGTATCATAATCGTTAGCGTGTCGTTGTCCAAACTCGTATCCAAGTGTAAATTGAACAAGTCCAAACTTTGCTGATCACCCCAATACACATATGCAACATCTCCACTATTGTTATTGCTTTGGGTGGCCAAGGTATTGAACTTGAACAACTCGTGATTCTCTTGAATGTACTGTAAATTATCATGGTATGAATACTGATGTACTATCACCTCCTTGTGGAGAGTCATATCATTGACATGGCTGTCTGGTGATTGTTTTACACGCCATCCTTCAGAGTTTGCTGGTCAGGATTATTTAGTATCTTGTGCCTACCAGAGCAATGCTTGGAGTTAGTGCTTTCATGATTTTTTAACCTGATTATGTTATTGCTAAATGTGGACTGAAACATGTTTAACTACTGAGAAAACTCTTTGATGAAATGCTAAAATTTATGGGCTCTTACTGCCATACATCTTTCAACCTCACGTAGCTCTCTTCATTGACTTATTATAACAGCAAACAGATTTGTTGTGTTCAGTCATTTGTATCTTTGCTTATACAACATCCTACTGCAGAAATTAACTGAGAGCGAGGGTTATGCATTGACATTTAGCTACCTAGTGTAAGTTATTTCCAACACAAAGTTTTGCTTGCCACTAGAGTGAGTGAACTGAAAACAACGAAGACAGTGGGTTGATCAGTCACTGCTGATTCATGAGGCCATAACCTATTTTCCAAGGAGGCTGTTGTTCATGAAGGGAAACATGTGCAGAACAGAAGTTCCAAATCACCTTTGGTATAATAATTTTTTTTATATCTATAAGAAACTATTTTTGAGAGTATCTTGTTTAAGACTAATTTAATTGAGCAACTAATAAGTGAAATGTAGCTCACTATGTAGTCTCTTATTTGTATGTAGTGCCTCACAGTAGTTCAGCCAGCACATGAACCATGGCTTGGATTCCTATCGACATTCATGTCTGATGGCAACTTCTTCTTTTACACACTTGGCGAGTGATCTCATCAGCTAGCCTGTGTTTCTTGCTAAATTTGCCTGAGGCACAGTCCAACCCAACGTATTGTTTTTCTCCAGTGCTAATGGGATTTTCTTCTAGGATGTAACCCCGTAAACTTTCCATAAATGAAAGCATGTGGGGCCTGTTTTGAGACTGTTTATCCTCGAAAATGCCCCTGGTTAATGCCCGAAAATAATTATATATATCCCCTTACTCAGGCCCTCAAGACAGAGACAACAGAGAGACAGCAGGACATTGTGAGAAGACTTACCTCATGCTGGAGGTCTCCTTAGGAAGAAGGCAGCCCATCACATATTGCATAGCCAGCTCATTATGATTTTAATTTTCCTATTTACATTTAGTATCCAAGCCTCAGCTAAAAAAAGTAAATAAATGGAATTGTAAAAGAGGAAGTTAATTTTTGCATAATGTCTATAGTAATTATAAATTCCTTTCTTATATTTGAGCCTCGTATTACTGTTTTAACCTAGTGTCCCATCTGGACTCTACATTTATTCACCACATAACCTATCTTATTTTGCTGTTAAAAAATTTCCCTTAGTTATTAAGATTATTCAAAATTCCGGATAGGTTTGTCCCCTGAAAATTCTGAGTACCATGTGAAGTATATTATGTAATGAAAGGCATTGTGTTTTAAATTTATCTTTTATTTCCAGTAACATATAATTTTTTAAATAATATAATTTATAAATTTTAACATAAAATGACAGCTGTCATTAAACAAAATTGGTTGTATCTTTCCAGTAATTATAGTTATATGTGGAACATATCTTTATCAAAACCACTGTTGACACAGAAAAATATTGATTGACCATTTTTATTCTGCAGATTTAATATGTAAAATATTATTACATATATGTAGCTGGAAAAATGGTTTTTGTGAGCCCTCCTGCTTAAACCATATACAGTGAGGTGTGCTAATATTCTTGTCATTTAAAAACTGTTCAACATATAATTTTGAGATCTCATTTTCAAAAGGTGTTTCTTGATTATCAAGATATTTGTCATCTTATAATATTTCAAATGATTTTTATTATAAAAAAAAATTGGTTGTCTGTAAAGTCGGTTTACTGACGATAGTTGAACGTGACAACGTCTTAAGAAAATACTGATGGAATGGTAGCATTTTTGCTATAAACAATTGACACCACATTCACTTTTCACTGCACTTGATACTCGATCAAAACATGTAAATGTACTATAGTATAGCAGCTGTCCACGCAGACGCATCGCTCACTCAAGTAGGAGAGAGACGGATGTCGAACGCTGCCGAACGCAAAGGCCGATTGTGCTTCTTTTTCGCTCGTTCCGCGCTCTCGCTTGCACTTCAAGCCTTACATGGAACGCCTCAGAGCGAGGTAACGCCGCATGAGTCATGTTTTTTCGTGCGTGCAGCCGGCTCTATCGAATTATAAGACGTTGTCACGTCAAAAATTGGTTGAATTAAATTTTTTTCGTTGTAATTTTAACATCTCAGTTAAAAGTATAGAAATATATACTAGTATTTGAATGCAAAACACAATTTTTATATTCTTTATTAGGTCATAAAAACAATGTCACAGTTATACCTCATGTTGCTTGGTGCACAACCGCAAGGCTTAAGTACCAATGGACATCATGCACAAAATTTTTCTGATGGATGTTATGAAACCATTGTACTAATATTGTGCTTACAAAGTACTGCTGAAACTATCACAGTTTAATTGACCACTAGACGGTGTGGTGACATTGTGAGTTACCTATGAGCTTCCCTTTTTTTTACGTTGGCCAATAGGCATGTTAGTTTAAGGTAAGTTGTTTTACTGTCATAGGTACAAAACATAAATTAGAACACAAAGAAATCTCAAATGGGTACGGCACCGTATTGAACAAATACCATAATGGGAAAAATTTGATAATACATAAATAACTGCCCTGCCAAAAATTTTCTGTATCTTTTAAATGAGTGCTGCATTACTAATTTTCTGCACAGTTGGACTAAGTTCATAAAAAGGCAAGCTAAATAAAATGGTGTGAAAGATGACGTGGGGTTGGTTACCAGAGTGAGTATGGGTGTTGGATTTTTGCCCACCGCCATAGCTCAGTGGTGGACTAATAAATTGAGGATTGTACGGTCGACGGCCCAGGGGCCCTGGTCAACCTTCCGTTAGTTATTTGCTTGGTTATTGCATACTTACAGTTGCACTCTTTACATAGGATGGAGAGATTGTTAGCTGTCTCGTACGCCTGAACTATATTACTAAAAATATTGCTGATGCTAATAAGGTTACCCTACAATGATGTAATACTATTTCACTTGTTGAGTTGTTTATTCATCGTCCGTTTACAGATGAATAAATGTATGAATGATATGCAAAATGGTCTCAGCCCTTACGCTGCGAAAAACGTGTGGTTTTATGTTGAAAACAAGATTACGTTAAAAATTCTCCGGTGAGAGTATGTTGGCTCTTCCCTCAGTACTTTAAATAGAATTAAAATAGTCCAGTAATTAATCTTATACTATTTCAGTTAAAAATGATTTCAGCCTACATACCGGTACTGAGGGCCTCGTGGAGCGAGAGACTTACACCGCCGGTCTCGTTCAGGTGCTGAGATCAACTGGGGTGAGCATGGAGTGTGCTTCCGCCACCAGTGGCGAAAGCCGAAGCCAATCAGCGAAAATATGAAAAACAACATAACACTGAAAGATGATTATGTGATGAAAACTTATATCAATTAAATTACAACATAAGAAAACATAATGACTCCTACATAAATACACTTTTAAAAGTTGTTACATTATCTCATAAATGTTTGTATTACGGATGACAGTCCGAACCACACTAGCCACAGCGTTGCCAAGTATACCATGAAAACATCCCTGGCTGTGGCCGTGTATGCGACTACGGTCTTTTTATATTTGTTGAAATTATGAACACTGATAAATTACACTTTGTAGCACTTTCCACTCTCTTTCTGGCCTACAAGCCAGTTAGTGTTGTGTATCTGGTGCGGTTGAAACTACTTCGGCAGTCAGAGTGGGCACAAAGGAGCTCATGAACGTGTGGTTCATGTCAAAGAGATGTGGTAAAAAATCTTATATCTTCAGCACCAAGCAGTTCAAATTTTTAAATTAATTTTTCTTTATGTTTAGCATTTTGTTTTTCGAGTACGGAGTGTTGTAATAAATTTGAATAATATTTTAAAATAATTTTCATGTTACAGCAGTAGTACTTTTTACACCAAACTTATGGTTTAACACTATTATAATATGTAATTTATTTATAGCCAGCAATTAATATATTGTTATTAAAAAATACCCATTAAACAGAGATAGTCACAAACAACATTTTGTATGATACATGAATTTTCATGCATTACATGTAAAAGACTCTTTTGAATTGAATGTTGAAAAATTTTCATCTGTGACATTGGTTAACAAAATGAACTACAGATACACTCGAGTTCATTGGCTTTAATATTTTTATTACTGAAACTAAATGCCTTTATGTTTCTTACTTGATTTTTTTTCATGTGGTGTTTCACATGTGTATGACACGTTATGCATCATTTATGCTGCCATTACATTTTTGTTATCTAAAAAGTATTTAAGCCATTATGATTTATACATTTTGTGAAAAATATATAAATTACAAGAAACAGTTATTTGTCATTATTATATTTGTTACTTGTGCATATGGGGTCTCCGCAGACAGACTACAACTAGCTCAAATTGTTAAGGGTGCCATTTGGAGTAGGCTGGAGAACTTGGAGTGCCCTCCAACATGGCTAAGACTATCAGGTATGGTACGTTCATGCTAGGAGTGGCAGAGGAGAAAGGATGAATAGAATTCTCACTATTCGCAGAGATGCCAAGTACTATGGTTTTCCCATGGTTTGTACAAATTACCTGGCATCATTACAGAATAACAGATGTTGCTAAAATTATACAAATTTTTGTTTTCTGTTTTACAAAATTTTTATTCCTGCATATGTATTTTCTGCGTATACCTGTGATAAAAAGTATTGAAATAAGATTTGGAAATATTAGCTTAATTTTTTGTATATACTTGAAATAAATTTAAAAAAATAAACCAGTATTCGGCAAAATTAGGAAAGGAATATAATATTTAACAGTGTGTGGTAATTGAAACGCCTTTGGTTCTAGAAATAGATTTTGATAGTTGCAGCTGAATCAATTTACGACACCAGAAGCGAGATTCAAGAGTACTAAATGAGATGTTATGACGTTAAAATGGTGTGTGTTTATGTTATGTGATACCTCCCATTTGCTGACTAACTGATTTAAAATGGATGTTGTGAATTCTGATGGGGTACCAGAGGTCGCAACCACAGAATTTTCTTTTTTTCTGTGGTGACTTCTAAAACTTATAATGTGGCAGATACGGTTCTTAGGATATGACACACAGAATACATTTGCTAGAAACACACATGACAGTAGCATTAAGTTTAATCAAAACAATGAGTGAAGGACATACAATCCTGTGTAAATAGCAAGTTTTAAATATTGGCTGCAAAAAACCGTGAAATATACTAGAACAAAACTATAGGTCTTCAAGTTGCGCTTTTACAGTGGCAAACACAATTTAACTATTTCAAGATAGCCTTATTTTAAAGGATTTGAAATATTAATCTTTTAGCACATTTTTATTACTGTCCAATTGTTTCAAATGTGTCTCAGTATTATGTTTTTTTGTGAAATGTGCAAACATGACTTAACATGCAACATGGTTGGTTGCCTGTCACAGGTTAATGTTAAAAAAAAAGTTTACCTTGGCTAAAGTTTTGGAATAGATCTGTTGAGTAATTTTCAAAATTGAAAAAACAGATTTAACAACAAATATCAAAAAAATTAATTACCTATCCTAAGTATTGCTAAAACTGACATTCTAACCATTTTAATTGTGTTCCATGCAAAATATATTCTCATATTTTCACAGTAAAAAAAAATGTCAAATAGAGTAATTTTTAAATGTCAGATCTTATCTCAACTAAAATACAAATTAACTATTAATTTTGACCATAATCCTACCATTTTCTGTAGCCAGTAGAAGGCAGAGACCTTGTTGGTAGCCCTGGGGCATAGTTACCTGGCAAGGTGCAGCAGACCCCACAGGCAGGTGGTTAGATAGGTCTGCAGCGTAAGGTATAATGATTGTAACATCCCCTGGTGGGGTTTTGTTGCCACCTTGGTTGTCCATCTCTGTTATTGGCTGTGCCTGGTGTGGTTGACGATATTGTCATGAACATGTCAAGGTTTCATCCTTTGATGTTTCTATGAATCCATTGAATACTGCCTTGTCTAGTGACCCATCCAGGTCCCCAGATAGGTGGCATGTAATGGTTTGTCACCATCAGTTGTGTCCTGTGGCTCCTCAATGAACCTATGGATATCAGCCTCATCCTGTGACCTGTCCAGGTCCCAGTACAAGATGTGCATGGTGTTTGGCTTACAATAGGTGACATTCTCTGGTTCAAGTACAGATGGTGTATAGTGGTTGTTCGATACTCAGTAAAGTCTTCCAGCTCCTCTATGATCAGTATCGGCTCCACCTGCTTTCCATTCATATTGCCCACCATGATTCCCGTTTGCTGATATGTTCAGAACAGTTTTTCCAAGGTCAGCTCCTAGTAGCCAGGTTTGAGACTACTCGTTGTTCTTATAGTCGGAGATGCACAGTCACCAAAAGGAAATGTTTGCATTTATTTGTCGTGGCACAGTTGGTGTTCCCAGTGGCAGTATACCCCACTTTGTTGTCAGGTCATTGGGGTCACCTGATGGCTAATCAAGGTTCTCGTCCTCATTGGACTACCCAGTTGTCGTAGGTGGTTTTGGGGAAGGTATTTTGTGGGGAGCTCTTCAATTGCCAGGGTGTTCCCTATAATCCCCTATCAACCGTAGCTGGTCTCTGTGGTACTTCATCTTGCCCCCTGTCACCCTGGTAAGGAATTTGGATTATACCAGTCTGCAAGTAACCCGGTAAGTGCCCTCCCATCATGGTGCCAGACCCGTGCAAAATTTGTGCTGCATCGTCAACAGGATGTACTCTTTGACATACACCCGTTGTCCTAAGTAGATCTGGCATGGACGCATCCACATATCTGGTGTATTTCTGCCAGGTAGCGAGCCTGATGACAGTGGCACTCCCATACATGGGCATGGACGTCCCTCACCAAGCCCAGCCAGTGGAAGTAAGTCAGCTTTTTCCACACTGTCTTGATCTACATGCCACTTTCATTTTAGCAGCCTCTGGTTCCCCTTCATTAGAAAAGCAGAATAGCTCATTGTAGCAGGACAATTTACTACTATATTTATTTGAAATTGTTTAACGGCAAACACAAAAGATGCTAAAAATGTGCTCTTATAATCTAACAAATATGTCTGTACCATTTATAACTTATATTTCTACAATGTAAAGAAAGTACTTAAAAGTATTGGAATTTTGAGGTTTAATACACACGTATATGTCGTGGAAAAATGTTAATAATAAATCAAGCCATGATCAAACAAAAAAAACAATTAGCACCATGCATGTGTGCATAATATTTACAAAGATTTTTTTTACATACTGCAAAATTTTATTCATATTGCAGCCAACAATAATAAAAGGCAGTTTATTAATTTATGTTATTTCTTTTCTATAACCTGAAAAGGAGGTACTGCACATAAATAATGCCAAACTGACATCTATAATATCTACCTCAGCATTTTCAAGTAGGTAGGATACTTTACAATGTTGCCACAAAAAATTTGTACAAATATTTGTTACTTTCATTCTCATTTGTGTGGTTTGAGATGTGAAATAGTTTTGGAAATTATGTATAGATTTCTTTATTGACAGTATTTCTGATAATATGATAGACCTGTTTAAAAAGTTTTTATGTAATTATGTTTTCTGCTACCAAAACAGTGTGTATTCTTATAACACATTATCTTTTGTTTATTCTGTTACATTAACTATGTGGATAAGGGCAGTGTTCACAGACATAACTGTTGTAATACAGTATTTGTGTATTTTTGTGTAAATAGGGTACAGTGAAACAACTCCAGGACATGACAGGGTGGCGTGGACAGCAGGTGCTATACTTCGGAGATCACCCTTACAGTGATCTTGCAGATGCCACTCTGGAACATGGTTGGAGAACTGGAGCCATTATCAGAGAGCTTGCAGTAAGTTGTTTTATGTTATTTACAATTTTTTTCTTCTGAACTTCCTTTTTATCTAGGTATGCACTAGCACACACCAGTACTTGGTCTCTAAATACATACCGGATGTTCACAAACAAATGATAATAAACACCAGAGTGGGGTAGATAAGTACAAATTGAGCATATTTCATCAAGGAACCAATAGTCTAACGTCCATAGTTTACCTGCTAATGGCAGTGGCAATGTGCAGTGGTGGATATGCAACCTTGTGTACCTGACATTGTTACCAGTCTGTGCGCAGGTCTGCGTGCCTGATAACACCGCTCAGTACCGCACTGTCACAGTCTCAGAGGAGCTACGTATCTACAGTTCTTGCAGGACATGTTGTCGTAATACTTAGAGGAAGTTCCTTTAAATGTTCGTGAGGTGATGTGGTTTCAGCAGGACGGGGCCCTGCCTCATTTTGTCATTGTAGTTTGCCGGCACCTCGAGATGCACTTCCTGAACTGGTGGATAGGTAGAAGAGGCCCCATAGCATGGCCACCATGCTCACCTGACATTACACCACCTGGCTTCTGGCTGTGGGGCCACATCAAATTGATGGTGTATGCCACACCACTTGACATGAGGGATGAGCTCATTACACAGGAATCCTTTGCACATGTGTGTCGCAACATGCTTCAGCGCTGAACCGCCTGTGTGGCCGATGGTGGCGGACAGTTTGAACTGACACTTTGAACAGAGACATTGAACTGACACTCTGTCCCCATGCCTGTAGCCCAAATGTGTAAATAAAGTGTCATTTCATTGCACTGCCTGTAGCCTAGTTATTGTGATTTCCTACCCGCCCCTGCATTTGCCACTGCCATTAGCGGGTTAACTATTGCTGTTAGACTATTGGTTCCATGATGAAATATGCTCCATTTGTACTTATCTACCCCACTCTGGTGTTTATTATAATTTGTTCGTGAACATCCGGTATATCACATTTTGCAATTCATTACCTCCCAGATGATATACCAGATTTGGAAATACAAATCTCATCATAAGTTAGCAGAAATTGTGTAGTTTGTATGAGCTAGCTAAACACTTTGGCAAGTAGAGTGTTGCAAAGCCTAAAATCACTTGTGCGGTTCATAACACTTAATGGACAATAGTAGTACTGATATCATAATTAAGTTCCAAAAGAATTTTAAGCTGTTGTATTTGTCAACTGACTACATATGAATCACTTTTATTTATTTGTACAGATGATTCCATCATTACCCAACATTACTAAAGATTAAGTCATTCTACTAGACTTTCCATAAACCACCCAAATCTCACATTTTTATAGCTCATTAGTCTGAAATGCCTGCATATCAATCACAATTCATTGGTTTATCTTCTGCGTTATGTGCAAATTATGCTCTTAAAAGTAAGTTAAGCTAATTTGGTGTGGAAGATTTCTTTCTGACAAAATAATAGTTTTTTCTATGTTTACGTCAATCTGTTCAGACATTAAGGGTTGAACCTATGTTGTATTCAGATTTCTACTTGCGTGATTTTCACAGTGTATTTTATGAAATAAAATTTTTCAAAGGTTTGTAATAAAGTATTACATTTCACCAGCTTAATTTACTCTGAATATGAAGCACTGTTTACCCAACTCAGACGTTTCTATGTTGGGATAGTTGGTTTTATATAGTTTAGTTATTTTATACTGGGTGTAATTTTCGGGGGAAAAGAAGAAATATGTAAACAACTTAGTGGACGTAGGTCATAGAACATACTTACCCAAGGTGGTCAGATTTTTTGGAGAAATAGAGAGTATATAGTGTGGCCATATAGTTTTAAAGACACAACTGCTTATGAAGGTTTCACCCAGCAGACCCAGGTATATACCTAGTCAAGCTACCTTTAAATTTGGCAGCATTATTAAACAACCTTTAAGGATCTGCCATTCTCATTTTACATAAGGTATGTAAAAACATATGTATTCTTGTGCATGTACAAAAAATAATTGTTGTAATAAAAAGTATCATATCTATAATAGATTGATTGTTACTTGTAACACAAATTGTTATATATAGTGCTTTGTATATCTGAACTATATGTATTTGCTATTCACCTTCTGGAGTATTTAACAACATTAGTGTAACGGCATGTGCTGAAAGGGTTCTTTGTACTGTTGGTTCATTGTTCATCCTTCTCAAGCATACATTTAATACCTGTGCTTTATGCGACATTCAAACACAGGAACTTTTCAATTTAATATAGTGTTTCAACAATTCTATTAAAGTGGGTTAACTATGGTATAGGGTGCTCATGGTAAATTGAGAACTTTTTGAGGCTGTTTTTAAAAGTCCCTTTCAGCTTATTTGTATACTTTCACAGATAATATAAAAATTTTGATGTGACTAGCACAGTGTATACATTTTATAGCTCTCAACAGTTAATGTCTGAGGCCATAATAAAATATAATTTTTTGGATATTATGCCTGCTTGGAAGGCATTAATCACTACGGTGAATAGCCTATACTTTGCGTGCAAATGATGACCAATTCATTAAAGAAACCGTCTCTGACTTAATCATTACTGCAGGCATAATGTTTAATATTATTGAACTTACTCATTATTATTATTATACATTAATTATCAAGTAAGTATTTAATTTTTGTCTTTATAAAAAAATTACCTTTTTTTATTATGTGTTATTCAATTTGTTAGTGCCCTACACCAAAAAAAAACACACATATTTTTTTTTGTAACACAAAAGTTTNTTTTTAATTTATTATTTACAGTAATAGTACAGTAGAGCACCCCTCAACCGGAATCGTCGGGGGAAGGGCTATTCCGGTCGAGGGAAAATTCCGGTCGAGGGAAATGAGGGTGGGATGGTGTGAAAAATAACACATTTTTATTCTGAACTCGTGTATATGTGGAACATAATTTTAATTTAAGAAATCGATGAGTGTAAATTATTAGTTTTATCCTTAAAGTTACAAAACCATTTTTAAAAAAACGCTACGTTCTGTTTATGAAATGTGAGTCGTAAAACTCCAGGCGCTGCGTTAATGACCGTCATTCTCAACCTTCTAGGGGGGATTCTTATCTCTTCGCGGGGCGCGTGTCTGCCTGAGTAAGCGAGATCTGGATATCATGTTACTGTTTGTGTTGACGGGGTGCGGGTTATTTAGGAGATATTGTCATTAAAAAATTTTCCCCCCAATACCATGTTCAGAAATTTGTCAACGAACAATACATTCTAATGTTTTAACTTAGTCTCTAAGGAAGTAAAAAAAATAATAAGAAATGAATAGCTCATCACGTGTGTTTTAACGCGTATGGGTCGCAGCATTCTTTAACCTGCCTGTCTTCGACTGTTCTGTTTTGTATCACCTCTAGCCGCCATTCAGCTTCCGCACTTCTTTTCTCTTTTTTTCTTTCACCCTCTCGCTTGGCGTGCTTCCTTTTAACCCCCACCCCATTTCCGAACCTTTAGCAACAACAACAGCCATCCAGCACCAAGCAAGCTTACTCGGACCTTTTCTTTCCTTTCTCCCTCCTTCGACCTTTTTTTTGTTTGCCTCGCTCCCTCTCTCTGGTTGAATGAGTCAGCCAGCAGTAGCTGTGTGTGTGACGCCGCACGCACGCATGCACCATACCATTGCCTGCTCGGCAACAGCCGGCCGAGCTGGCAGGCTACGCACGGCGTACATGTTCCGCAATTTAAACGCAGTGTTAAGGCATTTTGACATAAATACAAAAGTTTTATTTACGCGGAATACTGCTTGTTGCTACTTTTCAGCAGGCAGAGTGGCAACGATTACATTCAATGGCAAATTAATTAGTTTGACGTTGGCATAGTTTGTTGTTGCCACACTAGCATGATGAGGCCCGGCAATATTTACGGGAATACAAAAATTCAGTGCGGCCTATACTTGAAATATTAATTATCCCTAATTTTTCATCAAAAACTTCTGGTGCGGTCAATACACGCCAAAATACGGTACATGTACACTAACACGTTAGAACACTAAATTCTGAAAGTTGCACCGCTAAAACCAACGGCATGTGTCGCACATTGCCATTAGTCACTGTCACTTGTGTCATTATGCAGCATAGCTGTAATTGTGCCACTTGGGCCGACTGTCTCTTCATCGTGCTGCAGCTTGTTTACCACCTAACGTGCATGTACAGTCTGGTGTGAGCAAGAAAAGACCTCTTGCGAGCGCGGGAAAGTTATGGCACAACTTTACGACGTTAGAATTTTTTTTATTTATTTATTTTTTTTAATTAGTTCCGGATAAGGGGAGTTCCGTTCGAGGGAATTCCGGTTAAGGGGTGCTCTACTGTATTGCTAAAATACAGTTTTGTATATGTTTAACATTTTCCTCATTTCTGTGGTTTCGGTAGCTAAAATCAGTAATCCAAACTTATAGGTGGTTCACAATAAAATGAGCACTCACTGTCCGTAACTGCATATATTTTAATGTAAGAAATTACTACAATAATCACAGTTAAGTTGGCAGTGAACTTTGAGAAATAGTTCCTTGTTTTAGCTTCTTACTAGTCTTACAGTTAACAATTTTTGTCACCTGCAATTCAGTGTCTTTTTGTTGTATACAAATAAGAATACAATTTGGTATGATAGTAACACATTTATGTTTTTAACTCTTTCACATCATCACCTGAATGACCTAATGTTGAAGTTAGCTGGTTCATTTTTTTCCTGTCTGCACTCATATGTCAACAACATAACATTTCATGACCATGATTTTCAGTGTCGGTTTGTAACTCCTGGAATAAATAAAATATTTCTATGCTTGTTCTGGTTGAATTGGCATTATTTGTTATTGCTTTCTGCTGTATTTCTATGTAGTTTCTTGTCCAAGGAAATCCTGGAAATTTATATAATATGTCAATCTGGAAGATGTGAAACTTAATACAATTTAAGCCGGTATAAATTTTGAACCTCAAATAAACTTGAAGAAACTTCGGAAGTGTGTTTTGGTATGTTTGTGATCTGTGGTGAAATTGTGAAAACTTAAATAAATGTGCATATGTTATTTAGTATTCACGCGATTTGCCAGTTTATGAATCTGTATGAATTTGCGTGTATGTCGCTCATTATGAAACAGTAACGGCATGAAAATATTATATACTGCATGTGAAACGTTCCTTGAGTTTTAGGAATGCATTTTAACAGTATTATAACGTTTCTCTGAACAATTTTATTTGCATGAGCTGATTTATCAAACAGTAAGTATCGTACTGGCTTCCACAGTTTAACTTCAATATAAGTATTTTGGGGCAAAATTAAATTATGGCTTATATGTTTGGATGCAGTTTCATGAAATACATTGTCATCAGTTAGGTATTATTTTTTTTGTATTCTGGTGCAGTTACATTAATATCAGTGGAGGTATTTAAATTTTATAATCAAAAAGTAATTTTTTTCTTATGCAAAGCAGTAGGCCTTAACTAACATTGTTATTACATGCTTTAAAACTGTATGGCTGGGCAAATTTTTACTAAACTGGCATTAAGTGTCAAATATTACTGTTGAAGTATGCTGTAAACATTTGGATCAATTCTGTTCAGCTAGTGTCATGATATCACGATAATTGCTTTCATAGCAATGCCCACAATTTGCTTGTGCATAGTTTTATTATATGAAATATTCATTTGTTAGATATTTATGCATTGTAATTCTACTCGTAAATGTTGTTAAACATAATTCTTATGTCTTTTAACGATTGGTTAATAAGCATTGTTTTCTTATGGAGATATCTTAAAGCATGCCTTTTTTATGAGTGTGATACGTACGTACAACAGCTGAGCATTTCAGCTTTTCAGACTTTTTACATTCAAAGCATCTTGCCATTGTTTTTATAGCGGTAAAACGAAAAATAGTTATCTCTTCTGCTATTCTGTTGATAACCTAAAGCAAACATATTTTCTCATAACCTTGGAAGTATTGACCATAGGTAAGGCATTAATTTATATTTAAACAAAAAAATTATTGTAAACATTAGTTAATATTCACAAAACAATATTTACTGAAATTAACATGTATATATTTATAGTGCTGATTATAAAATGTCTACTTTTAGTTGTTTAATGAGTATGCAGTGGATATGTAAGCCAGCTGATGTAAACAACAGCTAATAGTCACATGGCAGCATTTATTTTGTTAGGTACGCGGAAAGATACACAACCATCCGACTGAATGTAGAAGTTTAGCAGGACCTTCAAAAGTGCTGAGTTTATCGTGAACAGCCTTTACATACTGCTGATGCTAGAATTGTTCACAAACTATAGGAGGGCTATGTTTTAATTGGTGTATTTATCATTTTCTAATTCGTGTCTTGGACAGATTAAATTCGGTTAGAGTAACAGCCAATTTTCTAGATCTCTTGAGAACGCGAAATTCTGGTTCTTAATAAAAATTCTAATATACAATTTATAGTAGCCAGTCCTTGAAATTGCATGTAATTATGCATGAGATTGTATTCAAACAAATGTTTTTGTGTTAGAAATAAATCATTGCAGTACTAGAGTTTTCAATAAGATAATAATTAATTTAAACTGAGTTTCTTGCAACTTAAGACATATTATGGCCAATGCACAAAACTCTTAAATTGAATTGAGCTGATTTAAGAATTCATTGAATATAATACATAGACATCTGTGACCAACATTGCAATGATATGGTTTTTTTAGTACCCGTTTGAACCATAACTTTGAAATTTTCATTTCGCAAAAACTATTGAATAGAATATTGTGCAATACGTCATGCATATGTAAAAATCAGAGGACTTGGCAATTTTGTCAACAAAATTAAATATTTTGAACATGGCAGGATAGTTTCCTAAATAATTTTCCATGTTAATTCAATGTTTACTGTGAACAGTTATATTGGGCTTGTGCATACCAGTGATTTAGGGGCAGTGGAAAAATTTTGGTCTCAGAAAATATCTTCAGCTAAAGATGCTAATAATAAATAAGTTCTTTGCTTCTCTTGTTGAACTACAACAATTTTAGTAATTACTGGAAATGAAAAAAAAATTTACAAATCAGGGTGAGTATAAATGATATATATTTTGTGTGGAATTAGAGCTGCATACAATATCACAGGGAGTTAATTTTTTTAACGTAAATCTATACACACACACAGAGGAAAATATGACGCCTCTGCAGGTTTCTGTGGGCTGTGAATCTTGCAGAGCAAGAGTAAAAATCAAGATATATTGGAAAACCCAACACAATACCTTTTGTTCTGTTGTCACAACTGTCCCATTAATTTCTGTGCATATCTAGACAATATATATAATTTAAATGTAACCAATTAAGAGTAAACGTTTGTCATTAACTACAGTAACGTTGAAATCATAATTACTACTGTACAGAAAGTACAATGAACAGAGCTGGGATAGATCATCTGGTGGTCAGGTAGTAATGGTGCTGGTGTGGCAGGCGACTTTTGCCCATGTGATTCTTATCCCCGGAATAGCAGAGCAGCAACAGGTGTCAAAAACTGTGGAGGCCGCTAATAACATTGACCACTGCATAATACAGTTTACAACCCTCGGCTGGCCATATTACATTAAGTCGAAGGGGCGAGCCAGGCAGTCTGCCTTGCTGTCTAGACGTCCCCTAGGACAACAGTGAAGGGAATTTCTTTTCCCGGAAGGGGGGGCTGTTGCTCAAGGTCTCAGCGGCAGGTCAAGGCGAGGTTTCTGAAATGTTTTTTATACATCTTAGTAAATCCTTCCCCCTCTCAACCAAAAAATACTGCGTACTCAATATCACATTTTTTAAACCAAAAATAAGTTATATGCTTTAGTTATAAATTAATTATATATACACATATGTATATATAAATAGGAACAATATAAAGTTTTTACTGAAACATAATTTTCTTATTTATAAAATAACTTAATTATTTAGCATATTGATATTCTAAAAATAACTACCATAATTTCATATGGGAACAAATGGTCCTTTTTATGTACATCTAGTGTGTTATTCCAAGAGTCATGATTTTTCTAATGACATAAAAAGTCAGTGTTCCCAACATTCAAAATCATATTCTTCAGCTGTTGGAGAAAATGTAAAAACGTATGAGCTACATGTAGTATGGCTGTAAACACAAATGGTAAAGGAGAAGGGA
Organism: Clitarchus hookeri; assembly: GCA_002778355.1. Taxonomy (NCBI): domain Eukaryota; kingdom Metazoa; phylum Arthropoda; class Insecta; order Phasmatodea; family Phasmatidae; genus Clitarchus; species Clitarchus hookeri. The sequence continues at coordinate 223,246 of NQII01000848.1, read as the reverse complement.
CCTATCAAATAACAGTAAACTCTGAAACCCTTGCTTGGTCCATGGTGACTGTACATGCTAAGGCATCGCGCTCATGTGGCAAGCAGGTCGGACCATGTACTACCTTCTGCATGACTCAGTATGTGAGAACTGAATCGAGGTCAAATTTGTTCGGAGGTCATTACATTTATAGATGTCTCATTCTCTGTAGCCATTTTGTGCACAGAAATGTGACCTAAAAACCAACATTTATTTGAACCACTAGCTACAGACTTGAAGATAATTATTTATTAGTAATCATAGAGAATAAAGAGGAATGAAGAGGTTGGAACCACCACTGGTTTTTATCTTCATATGAGCGTGACTCCTTAGCAATCACGATAATAGAGAATTCACATGTAAACAAAAATGCAAACTCCTGTGTCACTAAAAGAATTTTCTTAAATTTTCACTAATGTGTTTTAAGGAGGTTTTTCAGGCAATATCTGTAGGTAAATAGGACTATGTTGTTTGACAGGGGGTCAGTAGAGATGGAAATTATCACTAGGACATGCTAAAACGGGGAAGGAATTGGCAAAGGCATATAATAAGAAATCATCTGGCTTTCATACAGAATAATTTTGAACAACCAAGTAAAGTCAAAATCAGAATTGCTATAATGAGGATCAAATCCAGTTCATTGCTATTCATTCGGGACCAAATTTCTATTTGGGAAAAGGTAATATACTGATATTGTTGTGAATCTTCGTTAGAAAGTGGTTCATCTATTAAAAATAAATGTGCAATATTGATATGATTGATATATAAAAGTACTGTAAGATATATGTGTGTGTATGTGTGTGTGTGTGTGATATATATTAGATGGCTATCAAATACTGGTTAACAATTTTTAAGTTATTAATGAGACCAGTTACAATATTCATATTATGAATTATTGTTTATAAAAAGAAAAAACACGTTTATCTTTGATAATGTAATAGTACAGAATGTCCATAAAATCCTGCAGTCATAAAAAAAATAATTTCGAAACTACACAGAGAGAGAGGTTTGTTCCAGGCAACAAAATACATGTTTGTATAGAGCTAAAAATATATAAGTATTTTGAGTAAAGAAAACTTGAAAAGCAACAGAATTAATTTTGTTCATCTAACAATATAAATGCTTCAATACATAAAACCTTTGTGTTGGTCCAAAAGATATTAAACTGTTAACCAAATATGTTGTAGAATCAACTGTATACATTTGTTTGGCCACTCATAATGAGCCTTTGTTCAAAAATACAGCTCGAAATTTTGTTTGTAATTTTTTGACAATTAGGATAGTAACAGTGTTTCTTGGTGCATTTGTTGATGCTTAATAATTGTATAAACATTTTAATAAAATGAGTTAAACAGGAAACTAAAAAGTAAAGCAGTAAAACGTGAAATATTTTTTTTCACAAGTTGTCCATTATCTGTAATTGTATGTACTTAAAAACATTCTGACTTCATTAGTAGTCACTTTAGCTGAAGGTGCGAGGGCCTAGTACTCTTACGCTAACAATCTAGGATCGAATCTCGGCCGAGCTTCCAATTATTTTATATTAACTGAAACTGTTTAATGTATTGTTACAATTTTTCAAATACAGTGGGCCTAGCAAGTTTCTTTAATGGATGGATGTCTTAATTAAATAGAAAAGTTAATATTTTACTTATTTATTTACAAACACTACATATAAAAAAGTTTCGACTTACTATCTCACAATGAATGACTATCACTTGCTATTTACAATTAATTAATTTAACCAATACACATTACATTTACCTCAAATAAGTTAATAATGCAATCAAATAACTAAAATCAGTTCCAGTAGAAACTGCATCAAAAACAGATTGAATGATTTTACAAATTATATGTCCATGTTTGAATGTTCCGATATTTATAATAAAGCCTGTATCATACATTCATTTTGTCCCACCTTAATTCAGTCCACACTCCACCAGTTCACAATGTTCTAGAGTGAGCCGAGCGTCCTCATGCACAGTAGCCAGTCGTCAAGTACCATGCTCTCTCATCCGTCCATAACATAGAAAACACTCATTAGCTGCCATCTTGCAACCCCTGTCATCATCCCTCCTCTCCAGTGATGTCCCAAGCTACATCAGACTTTGCCCAATTGCTGCACTTCAGCCAAATGGCTACCACAGAGAATCCTGAATCTCCGGCCACTGCGGTATATTTATAATGTCGTAGGCCATAGCCGAGAAATTTCTACAAATGCACCGTTGTGCTGAGAGACATAATTCCCAGAATATTCTTGCTCATCCTCCCAAGTCATTGACTCCTCCAGCAGGGTGGAAGAGGGGCTCTCATGCCAGTCAGGTCAGCTATAAATAATTCCCGGCCGTCAGATGATGAAGCAGTGAGCAAGTCTGCCTGGGGGGAGGAGATGGTCGAGGTGGGTCACTTCCCACAACGCCAGGACAGCGCATAACCAGGTAGCATAGCGCCCACACCCAGTGCGGACGTCTGCATATAACACTGAGCCACCTTCAGTCACACGAACCATATACCAAGAATCAAAATGATTCCAGCTATACACAATTGGCTAGACCAAAGGTTTACAACATGGGGAGTGGATCTAGTTGTGCTTGCGTATGCATTTGATAACATTAAACACTAGGCCAAGTCTAAATGTCATCCTTAAGACGGTAACTGTTAACCATGAGGCATCTTAAAAAAATTTTTTCAACAGTATGCACTAGTAAGGTTATAAAAGGTAAGTGAACTTAAACTTAATCAAAATAGTAATTAAGTAAACATGCGTGTCAAGTTTCTCCAATACATTTTTGTCTTTGTTGCTAAGTAGTTTGAGTATTTTTTTATTATTATTATTATCATCAGTCTTTTCTTGTGGTTTTGGAGTAACAAACTAGCATTCAAAATAAATCATTACAACATATGACAACTTAAACATGTGAACATTTTCTTAATTATGTTAAAGAGGTGCTCCTCATGGTAAAGTGTTCAATTTACTTTCCACAACCAATAATTTATTTTCTTTTTGTAAAACAAAAAAAAATATTATAAATTTTTTTATAGCGGCTGTTAAAATTTTCAAAAGTTCATTATGGTCAAGATAACACAAAAGAAAACAAAATTACTATCAGGTGTGCAACCTTGCTTCCGCCATTTTTCCCCCCCAACATTTGAGGCCTTATTGTTAAAACGTGATTACATATTTATGATTAAAAGTACTGTCAGTCGCTAGCCACTACTTTGTCCCATCTTTCTGGCAATTTTCGGATACCATCTCGAAAAAATGATGCGTCTGTTGAGGCAACCCATGAATCAATCCATTTTTTTAATTCTTCATATGAGCAGAAATGCTGATCGACCAGGCCGTGTGCCATCGATCGAAACAAATTGTAGTCAGAAGGAGCAACGTCTGGAGAGTACAGCGGGTGGGGTAAAACCTCCCATTTCAGCGTTGCCACGTATGTCTTGACTGGTCTTGCAACATGTGGCTGACCATTGTCATGCTGGAGGATAACTTTGTCGTGTCTCTCTTTGTATAGTGGCCATTTCTCCTTCAAAGCTCGGCTCAAACGCATCAATTGCGTTTGATACCGATCCCCTGTGATGGTTTCACTCGGTTTCAACCATTCATAAGATACCACACCAAGGTGACCTTGGCGCCGTGCATATTCGGTCTGGCCGTCGACGTGGAGGCATGTCCGGGCATTCCCCATGATTTTCTGTTCTTGGGATTATCATAGTGGACCAATGTTTTGTCGCCGGTCACACTGCGAGGTTGAAACCCCTTCCAATTCTATCTTTGAAGCAGCTGTTCACAAGAGCAAAGAAACGCTGTTCAACATCTCTCGGTTGCAACTCGCATGGAACCCAATTTCCTTGCTTCAGAATCATTCCCATGTCTTTCAGACGTTTTGAAATGGCTTGTTGCATCACTCCCAATGATTCTGCCAATTCTTCTTGCGTTTTGCACGAATCTTCATCAAGTAATGCCTCCATTTGGAAATCTTCGAAACATTTCTCTCTTCCACCGCCATGCCGGTCCTAGATGTCAAAATCACCACTCTTAAAGCGATGAAATCACCCACGACATGTTCATTCACTAAGAGCAGCCTCACCGTACGTTTTCTTGAAATGGAAGCGGAAAATCAAAAATTCCCGCAAATGCTGAGCATTTGGCTTGAAAACTAACGTCTTCGCTCAAGAATAAATTTATGATGCAAACACAAATTCACTAATCTGGTGATGTCGTTATGTTGACAGATGTCTAAGCTTACTGTGTGACAGTATTGATCTACATATTTCCACTAGCACTTACCGCTGCAGCCATAGATCGAAAAACGGCGGAAGCAAAGTTGTACACCTGATAGATTACAGCATTCATTTTTAACCGGCTGCAAAGCCAAAGAAAATTTTAAAAGGTTCGCTATGGTCGGGATGACCAAAAAAAAAAACAATTTAGTTACAAAATGGCTTTCCTGTTAAGAGAGGTGCTGCCGCAAGCCAGATCCACTACCATCAGGCTTGAGGAAGAAGTTACATTATTACATTGTAACACGCTGAGTCTGCTCGGGAAGTCAGCTAGCACATCATGGTTGGATAGTTGGCCAAGGACATGGACCGTATTAAACATAGAATATTTCCAACAAGGTTGTGACTTCCCCAAAAAATAATACACAAAAACATGTGTGAGTAAATAAAGTTTCCTTTTACCCCAACTTACCAATGGCGGTACTTAAAGATTTGTTACCTTATGTTTAACTGATTAATTGCAGTGCTTGAGAAACGGAGAAGCGACTACATATTTGTAGATTTCAAGAAGGAAGAAGGTTACGTCAGCACCAAAGAGCAATGCACAGGAAATGATAAATCCACAGTATAATGGTTCAGCAGAACAACTGTTACTCGTGGCCACAGTTACAAGTTAGTTCACTAGTAATGTTTGACATTTATCCAAAGTTTTACCCGAGTTGTTTGATAATAATTATTTTTGGAGACATGACAGTAGATAATAATTACACTGATAAAAAAAAATTAATGTTACATTATACCACAAGACATCAACAATCAAGGGTAATTTTATATAACACAGTATAATACATGTGCTGTCCTTTTAACGCAGTCAAAGAAAGACCGAAACATCAGAGGCAAAACATTGATAACTCAAAAGGAATCAAACGCGTTTCAAAAACTTGACAACACAATTTGCTATTATTTTGTGAGAAAAGGAGAACCTAAATGAACAATGTTTATGAAACAGTAAATCATAAAAATATGAAAATTCTGCATTTTAACAACTTACAAGTTATGCCAAAATAAAATATTAGTGTTGTTGGTTTTTTTTTAATTTTAACATGAAATTAATAATTTGCTAGCAGATAATTAACAGCAGAAACTTAAAGACAGCAAGACTTTGCAAAAGAAAAACGAACTTTACTCAAAAAAGGGCAAGGGTAACAAAAAAAAAATGCTATAAACACCAATGGTGCCACAAATGGCCCAACACTATATAGAGCCAAACAAATTTTCTGTTGCACCAACCAAATCTTAGTTTGGGGCAAACTAATGATAACAAAAAATAATTTTATTGCACCAAAGAAACTTTGTTTGAATCATCAAAAAAAATTTTCAGTGTTTTGAAACATAAGACATTGTGATTTGTTTTTAAATTTTATATAACTCAGAAAGTTTCTCTTTGTTATGTTGTGGAATGTATGTAAATAAAAATCATGACACTCCAGGCAAAGGCCCAATATGTCATCTAGTATGCTTAATCAAAGTTAGTGACTACAATCCAATGGAATTATCACCGCTATGGGAATAACTGTCCAGCAAGATCAAGCATGATGAGGGAGTTCAACAATTTTAAAGAAACAAGTAGTGGTAAATACCTTCCTCGAAATGGATGCCTATCAATGCCTAAAGGGCAAGCAACCACTAACAGTGTGCATGCGGCATTCTAACGTAGCCCTGGGGAAGTCCAGTTGTCATGTTTCACGTGAATATCAGAAAACGGGATCAACAGTCCATAAAGTTCTGCATAATAAGTTACGTCTTTATGCGAACAAAGTGCAAATGGTACAAAATTTGCAGCAAAATGACAGCCATCTGCATTATACAATCACGTGTCCCATTCTGGCCGTCACAGATAGACAACAAGTACATAAAAAAAGTGACTTTTTACAGATGAAGCCACATATAAGCCTAAATTTTCAGAATGTTTTGAATGAAAAATTTCCTGGGAAATGCATAGGTTGTGATGATCCAAATGTATGGCCTTATGCTCTCCTGATATCACACCCTTGGACTTCTTTCTATGGGTGTACATCAAGTATTGCATGTACATAACCCGGTCAGTAACGTTGCTACCCTTAGCGCAAGGATCAGTAAAGCAATCGAGATTGTTGGTGCTGAAATACTGGCCTATGCTGAGAAAAATGTTGTGTTGAATCAAAAGAAGTTTGTTTGGCGCAACCAAATTAATGGTTTGTATACGGATAATAAAATATTTTGTTGTTGAAATCAAATTATTTTGTTATTTCAATTTGGTTGCCCTAAACAAAAATTTTGTTGGTGGACCTACTAGAATGATTATGATGACTTTGGGCAAAGGACAGGGGGAGGCGGAGCTCGGAGCTGTTCATGCTCTTGTCATTCTGGTTGGCTGGTGGCCATATTTTCTATAGTTTTATAGACAAAATCACTGGTTTTACCACAAAAACCGCTTCAGAAAACAATTATTTAACGCAAAATCACTTTTTTCACCACAAAATTTACAAAAATGGAAACCTGTCCCAATGGAGTTCTTGAATGAGCCTCTTTATCCTCAGAGCAATAAAAGTGGATTTGAGACTCAGAGTCATGTCTAGTGGATTGGGGTGGATCAGCAGACATGGCCTCCCTCCACTGCTACCATCTGCATCTGTGACCATGTTGGCCTTAAATGACCTTGAGACCCAAAAAAAAAGCCAAAAAAATTTTTAAAATATATTACAAAATTATAAAAATTTACAAAAAACCAATAAAAAGTTTATTTGAAAAACATTTCCGAAGGTCTTCCAAGCACCACGTCCAGCAGAGGGCTGACTGACCCCTCTCCAATCAATCACATTGTGTGAACTTTCCTCCCCCTTTAATAACATAAAAAAATTGAGCAAATTAAAAAAAATCAGGAAAAAATTACACTGATTACTCCGACCACCATATTTGATACCAGCGACCGTAACCACAATGACCTTGAAGACAAAGACTTGAGAAAAATTTTTAAAGAATGGATTAAATTCATAAAAGTTGACGAATGTGTTACGTTACCAACTACAACCCCCGTGTTGAATATTGGCGACCTTAACCTTGACCCCAGTGACCTTTATCCCATGCCCATGACCTTGAATCCAAAAAAATTTCAAAATTCCCAATAAAAATCTAAAAGAATGTTTAAAAAACTTCCAAAACTATTTAAAATTCTGAAAAATGTTGTAAATAACATTAAAAGACTTGCATGCAGGAAGCCAGGAGCTCGATGGCATGTGGAGAGATCAGCGCTGAAGCTCCCAACATGAATACTAGTAAATGACTGACCCCCACCTCTATATTTCATTGCCTCTATAGTAGCTCAATCAGCTAACCATCTGTGCATGTGGTGCTGATTGTGGTGCATGTAGTGCTGATTGCGGTGCATGTGGTGCATGTAGTGCTGATTGTGATGTGTGTGTGGTGCATGTGGTGTGTGTTGTGCATGTGATGTGTGTGTTGTGCATGTGGTGTATGCATGGTGCATGTGGTGTGTGTGGTGTATGTGGTGTGTGTGCGTGGTGTGTGTGGTGTGTGTGTGGTGCATGTGGTGTGTGTGTGGTGCTGATTGTGGTGCATATGATGCCTATTGTGGTGTATGATGTTAATTGTGGTGTGTTTTGTGCTGATTGTGGTGCATGCAGTGTTTGTGGTTGCAGAGAATCAGTGTTGCAAATTTTAGAATATCTCATTAAAATATCACTCCAAGTTAAATTCAAGGTTATGTGTAGTCACACATGTGTATAAAATTTCAATACTCTTCAGTATGATGTGAAAAACATTGCCAATGTTTGAATTGCTGTACAGAGAGCCATTGTTCATATCAGTACAATTTTAATAAAATATGCAGACCAGCATTCTCACCAACCTTATTCAATACAATATTATCTAACCATATGGCCAGATATTTCAACCATCACACAATATCCACTGACATGTCATAACGTATGTCAAGAAACAAACCAAGCAACAATCCCTAGAAAATATTCTGATAAAATTTTCTATCACATGATACCTCGAATACATGGACCGATCATTACATCAGTCATACCCACACTCCATGTCATTAGAAGAGGATCAACAATACTAAAAATTGTCAGCAACATGTTATACCAGCCATACCACCAGACCAGCAACACCCATAGGTCATATTGTCAGAACATTTCAGCCATCCAACTATCCATGTCTTTCAATCTTTCGATCGATCTCCCAATCTTTCTATCATTTTCGCAATCTCCTCATCAATCTTTCAACTTTCCTTTCAATCTCACAATCTTTCCATCAATCTTCCAATCTTTCCATCAATCTGGCAGTATTTTCATTAATCATTCACAATCTTTCTATCAATCTTTTCTAATCTTTCCATCAGTCTTGCAATCTCCTCTGCAATCCTCGCCAATCTCCATTCATCCTTTGATCAATCCCAATCCCTCAATCTATCCTTCGATCAATTCTTTGGTTTGTCCCCACCCATATGTATAGAAATTACATTTGTTTGCCAGCTGTCTCCAAATTTGAACATGTCACCAGAATTAATGTTTTAAATGCAGTCTACTTTCCATGCATTTTTTATACTTAAAGTCTTCATTAATATCCTCTATGCAGATTGTTACTTTATTAGTTCAGTTCTCATAGCACCACTTTAAAGTTATGAGGCATAAATGGATGCATCACACAAAACAAATTAATACATTTATTTTATAAATGTTATGTATATTTTACACATTACAATATCAGAAGAAAGCAGTTCATCATGTCGTACGATATAACCCCCTTTCTTTCAGTTTACTAATGATTGAAGATATCTTGTTAATATGCGAGAAATCTCCACTTTGTTCCAAAGTGATCAAAGTTCTGAGTATATCAACAAGTTCATTTGGGTCTTCAGGAAATATGTAGCTAGTGTTCTCAGCATCTTGTGCCTTCTTCTGTTGCTCGTTGCAGCAAATGTGGTGGAGGGGTGTGTCAGAACATTGAGAAAAGTTCCATCATCTTCAGCACTATCAGAGTCTTCATGTTCATTTTAATTGATGCTGTCTTCATGATCATCTTCACATCTAGTTTTGTATTCTATATTAAATTTACTTTTCTTTGTAGCAGGAGTTATATGGTCATCTGTATTTATAGCTGATGACCATTTATTTTGAAGTTCATTGATTCCATGCGAAAGTCTCACAAGTGTGTACTTCGCGTGAACTGACTACTGCACAACGTAGGTCACTCATTCCATCTTTAGCATTAATTGTCTCATTATAATCACCGTGGAATCAGTACCCATTGATGCAGCAAGAGGTATTGGAGGCAACACTTACTGGCTCTCAAAAGACGAATTCTTGCAGTTCTTGGTATGCATAAACTGCATATGTCCATTGTCATAATGTTTCCTCGTGAGAAAGGGACTTGGTACAGGTGGTTCTCTCATGTCGCAAAGCATTTTGACTGAAGGTGAAAGCTCGATCGCAGAATCAACACAGACAACAATCAGACAGCGATGATGCAGGTCTTGGCTCCATGTTCATTGAGGTTGTGGTTCTGACCCCATGGGGTGAACATAAATTTGGAAGCGCTCTCTCGTCATACCACGAAAATGAATTGTGAATATGAAGGCCAGCCTTAGACCTCAACAAACATAGTGCCGTAACCGGCATCATTTCTGCGTAATTGTTGTTGGTGTTAGTTGTATGATAGAATTTTTACCTTCAGTCAAATGCTTGGCGACATGAGAGAACCACCTGTACGAAATGTCCTTTTGTCACAAGGAAACATTACGATATTGTACACATGCAGTTTATGCAAGGTGATACATTAAAGAACCACATCAAAAACTGCAAGATTTCGTCGTTTGAGAGCCAGCAAGTGTTGCCGTCAATACCTCGGGTTGCATCAATGGTACTGATTTCACAGGCAAGTATGATGAGACAGTTAATGCTAAAGATGGAGTGAGTGACCTGCATCATGCAGTAGAGTCGGTTCGCGCAAAATATACACTTGCGAGACTTTCACGTGAAATTGATAAACTAGCAGTCATCAGCTCTAAATACTGATGACCAAACAATTCCTGCTACAAAGAAAAGTAAATTTCATATAGAATATAAAACTGGAGATGAAGATGGTGCTGAAGACAATGTAAATTTTTGCGATATTCTGACACACTCCTCCACTACATTTTCTGCAACAAGCGACATGAAGAAGGCAGAAGACACTGAGAACACTTGTTACATATTTTTCGAAGACCTGAATGAACGTGATAGACTCAGACATTTGATCGCTTTGCAACAAGGTGGAAACTTCTTCAATCATTAGTGAACTGAAGGAAAGTAGTTATATTGCATGATGTAATGAACTGCTTTCTTCTGATAGTGGAACATGTAAAATAAGCATAAAATTGTTATAAAATAATTGTATTATAATTTTTTTTGCACTGTTTCCTTTTATCCCTTATAACTTAAGTGGTGCTATGAGAACCCAACTGTTAAATTAAATACAGGAGATTAACGAAAACTTTAGGTATAAAAATGCATGGATCGTGAACTACATACAAAACATTAATTCTGTAAACATGTACAAATTTGGAGACAGTTTGCAAACAAATATAATTTCTGGCACAAACTGAAGGACTGATTAAAGGATCGATTGCAGGATTGGGATTGATCAAAGAATTGGTGAAGATGGCAAGAATTGCGGAGGAGGATTGCAAGATTAATGGAAAGAATGTGAAAGATTAATGGAAAAATTGTGAGATTGATCGAAAGATTATAAGATTTATCAAACAATTGGAAGATTGATCGAAAAATTATAATATTTATCAAACAATTGGAAGATTGATGGAAAGATTGGAAGATTAATGGAAAGATTGCGAATGATTGATAAATAGATTGCAAGATTGGTCGAAAGATTGATGGAAATACTACCAAACTGATCAAAAGATTGGATTTTTGATGGAAAGATTCCTAGATTGATGGAAAGCTTGGAAGATTGATGGAAAGATTGGAAGATTGGCACAGCGATTGTGAATTCTGAGATTGATGGAATCATTGGAAGATTGATGGAAAGATTGCCAGATTGATTTAATGATTGGAAGAAAGGAGAATGAAAAAATTTGGAGCACTGATTCTCTGCAACCACAACCACCACATGCACCTCAATCAGCACCACACACAGCACAATTAGCACCACACACACCACAATTAGCACCACATACATCACAATCAGCACCACACACACCACAATGAGCACCACATGACCACATTCAGAACCACATTCGTATTGGCAAGTGATTGGCTTGGCAATCGGACACATATGTGAGAATTTCTTGTTCTCTGATAACATTGTTTATAATATGTAATATAATGGTCATTGATAATTGTTGCAATACAATTGCTGGTTCCACTGCTGCCCGTTTCTGTTCATTTAAATTATGAGTAATTGTATTGATTACCTCTACTGGTTCATTTATTCTGTTTTCTGTCTGAGTTTTTGTGTTTATAATGGATGTAAGTGTAACATTAAGTGTTTTATCTGATGCAATTACCACAGTGCATTGAACTTCGATGCCACGTATGTAATTTGCTGTGAGAGTTTTAAGGTGTTTGTCTGTTAAGAAATTACAAAACCAGGATCCTATATCGCCTATAATTTGAATACCTTGTTTACTCCGCTTGGGAATATCTACTTCGTTTAGGAATGGCATAATCAAATGGTCATGGAGTTTGTTAATATAGTTCTGTATTGATTTAGTATTATTGCAACTCAATCCCAGATTTAATTCACACGATTTATGTATCCGTACATCAATGATTTCGGATAGTTTAGGTTTTTGCAATGGTATCATGTATGTAAGGGGGATTGTGTCCTTGTAATAAAATATTTTATTGACTTCTCGCCAGTACAAGCCTGCATGGGTTCGAAAATAGGAATTGTTCTGCATCCATGTCATAATACTATAATGAAGAAGCATGTTCTTCTGACGTGCTGTCCCATGTTTCTTCGTTGCCTTTTTTCTTCAGGCACACACAGATAATGAAAAACAAAATTTTCTTTATTTGTAATTTCTTTAGTAATGATGTGTTGAGTTCATTATTGAAAGATATACCCATGTCTGTTAATATTTGTGAGGGCATTCATATCTAAGCATTACCTCTTAAATAAAATTTGTACATGTCTCCGTGTCTATTGTTTTAACTGCCTTAGCATAAATATGCCTGCTGAAGAATTCCGATAAAACTAAGGCGAAACGATTCCCATTACGGGATGTTTGTAACGGCCCTTGGGCATCTAAGACTCATGCTTTTAGGTTCAATTGGTTGTAATTCTCCCATATGCTTTTGCGTATTGGATTTAATTTTTTGACGTATTGGACTTTTTTTATATACTTCTTGACATCCTTATTTATTGAATCCCAACAATGATCCTGTTTGATTTTTTGAAGTGTCTTGTAAACACTAAAGTGGCTACCCCCAATAATGAATCATGGTGTGCCGCTATAATCTGTATAGTATGTTGGCACTAATGTAAATTTTCTTTTCCCCCACAGACGTATGAACATTGAGATAGAATTCACCATTTGCTGGGAAACCATACAGTGTAACAAATTTTTTGTATTTGGGCTCTACTTTATCTGGTTCTGTTAACGCAATTTTTAGTTTTTGAATATGTGGATCCCTCTCATATTCACCAGAAAAGGGTGAATTAATGTTATTATTTTGTATTGGACATAAAAATAATTCCTATTATTTTTAATATTAATATATTCTTGTTTGTGGTTGTAAACAGGAATATATTTAATTCTTTTCTTTGGTTATTAAAATTTGAATTTTTAAAACAGGATTTACATTAGATACTTTGATATTTTGCTGATTATTTTGTTATATTATTTAAATGGCTACATGGAATAATTCAGTAATATCCCTTACAAGTGGTTTGAGTGGAATTAATTTTTCTTCTGCTATATCTTTAGATATTTTTGACCTCTCTAGTGTTTGTGATTTATTGTCTATAAAAAGATTTTTATACTCTTTTTCAGTTTTTATTGATATACTTTGCAATAGTGTTTGTATACAGCAATTGCCTATACTTGTGTCCGGAATTTACAGGTAAGAATGCTTTTCGTAATGTTTTTTCAATGTCAGCCCATATGATGTGTTCCTCGGCTCTGGTTTGAATAGCATTGTTGTACGTTTTTTGTGCTGTTCCCTCTAAGTAGAATTTTAGTCTGCGATATTTTTCCTTTTTGTCCCAGTTGTTAATGTCATTGGCCTCGACATAATGCTCTAAAAATTCATCCAGATTCTGACCTGTTTCCCATGAAAATATAGGAATATTTTCTGCCGTTTGCATTACTACTTTTACATTTTGTCTGCCATGGTGTCTTGTAAATTATTAAATGGTTCTAAATTGATGTACTTTGGAATTGGTGGTTGTAAATTACCGTAGGAGGGTTGACCGACTGTATTAGAATTTTGAATCCTAATACTTGATGTATCTACAGGGGATGGACAAAATAATATGAACATCATGTAATATAATACATTTTGTTGCATGTTGGCAACACTGTTTCCGTGTAAATAATGTGACGCGTATGTATTGCACAGTTTACATGCCAAGTCTTGTAGGTTATATTTCAGTGTATTATATGCTTTGTTCTGCGACGGTTAAAACAAGTGATCAATGAAATGTGTGATCTCTCAGACTTTGAAATGAAAGAGGGCAAATTGTTGGTGCTCGGTTAGCGGGAGCGTCTGTGACGAAAACAGCTGAATTGTTTAACGTTTCACGAGCGACAGTATCCACGGTAATGACAGCATACACAAAACATGGTAAAACATCATCAGCGAAGAGGAATAGTGGGCGAAACCAAAGTTACCTGACAGAGACCGACGAACATTAAAAAGAATTGTGGCCAGACAACATAAAAATACAGTGGCAAAAGTGACAGCATAACTCAACACTCACTTGACTAATAATGTTTCGACAAAAATAGTACGGCAGGAGCTCCACAAAGCTAACATTCATGGAAGGGCTGCAAATGCGAAATCCTTTATAATGGAAGCCAATGCTAAACTGCGAAAGAAGTGGTGCCATGATCATAAAACCTGGACACTTGATGATTGGAAGAATGTGGTATGGTCCAATGAATCATCATTTACATTGTTTCCTACAAACGGCCGGGTTTATGTATGGAGAACCCCAAAAGAAGCCTATGATCCAGACTGCCTGCTTCCCACAGTCAAGCATGGGGGAGGTTCCATTATGATTTGGGTGGCTATATCGTGGTATTCAGCTGGTCCTCTCATTCAAATCACTGGCCGAATTACTGCAAATGAATATATCGACATTCTCAATGATGTTCTTGCTATGACTAGCATATTGCTGCCAAACACTGCCATATTCCAAGATGATAATGCGCCCATACACACAGCCAAAAAGGTTCAGTCTTGGTTTGAGGAGGCAGACCTCAACATAATTGAACAGTTATGGGGAGTTTTAGAGCAGAGAGTGAGGAGCAGATTTCCATCTCCAACATCATTGAAGCAATTGGTGGATGTTTTTGTACAAGAATGGGACAACATTCCGTTGGAAACTATTCAGACACTCTATGAATCTATTCCGCGAAGAATTTCAGCTGTTCTAAATCAAATGGTGGCCCAACACCTTATTAATAAATAAATATTGTGTATATATCAGGTGTTCATATTATTATTTCCATCCCCTTTATATCATCATATAAATGATGGGTGTCAACATCTACCTGAGATGGTACTAATCCCTTACTTACAATTTTAGAAACTAAACCTCTAGTTAATCTGGTAGATTTATTATCTAGTTCTGCAAGTAAGTTGGAATTGTCCTGTATTAGTTTGTCTGCTTTTTCAATAAGATAATTAAATTTTTCTGTGATAGCTGTTAATTTTCTATTGTGTGTCTAGTATCTGATATATCTATAATTGCAGTTTTGAACAATTATTTAGCTACTGACAAAATTAGTTGGCACTTTTTGGCACTCATAAATTTTTTCTCGCACAACAGATTTTATTTAAATACTTCCTTATTGTACCATGCGAATTACTACTACTGTTCTATTTACTATGTTAATATGCATGCAATCTAGTTTCTTGCAGCATTACAACGCGGTTAGTATATGCAAAAGCATTCTATACAAGTAAGCAAACCATGCAGCTATGAATGAGTGATTTTTAATGCAATTAGTTTATGGTGATAGTTGCTAAATTCTCTTGATACGAGCGGGAGGGATGGCGCCTCCACCAGTGTAACAGTCTTGGGTTACCGTAGTATTACACAATGGCTGTCCAGTTAATGTATCTCTACTACTAAAGGTGAGGTGGTTGAAATCATCAAGCAGAATAATAATTAATCTAGGCTTTTAATAAACACCAAATTCTTACAAAATGTATTTTATTTAATAATGAGTGCACATTAGTCTGATTACTTTAAATGCTCACTCAATTTATGGTTGTTTTAACCCTATTTCCTGCTCAGCCCTAATTCAGTCTCACACCCTTCTGCGAATAATCACCACTGTTTCATTCGTCACACCATCAACTTGGAATACGACAAAGGCTCCCCTCATGCATCGCCTTATGTCAAAGCAGTCCTCAAAGTATTCCAAGGGTCACGCGGTGATGAATGAACATGCCCTTTTTTCCCGACGTCCTTATATTTTGCCTCCTTGCCTAATTTTTCTCCCCTGCTTGGCAGCTCTGTTTGATATTGACATACCGTGCCTCTCTAAACACAGCTTGCCCCTACAGCTCTGCTGTCATAACATGCACCACATTCAGCACCACACTCTCCACACGCACCACAATCAGCACCACATGCACCACAAATCAGCACCACATCACCACATCAGCACCACACACACCACAATCAGCACCACACACACTACAATCATCACCACACGCATCACAATCAGCACCACACGTATCACAATCAGCACCACACGTATCACAATCAGCACCACCTGTGCAGGTGGTCGGCAGATTGAGCTATTATATAGCCAATGAAATACAGAGGTGGCGGTCAGTTGTGTGCTGATCTTCATGTCTGGAGCTTCATTTCTGATCGCTCCACCTGCTTTTGAACCCCTGACCTCTTGCACATACGTCTTTAAATGTTATTTACAAAAAAATTTTTAATTTTATATTGTTCAAAAAAATTTTTTTTTGCAAATTTTGTGATTTTTGGGTTTAAGGTCATGATTGTTTAGGTCAAGGTTAAAGTCATCAACATTAAACATGGGCAATGTAGTCAGTTGTATAATTTATGTTTGTCAACTTTTATGAATTTATTCAATTTTGACATTTTTTTAATTTTTAATATCATTGTTGTCAAGGTCACTGGCGTGCAACATGGTGGTCAGAGTCATCAATGTAATTATTTTCCTCAATTTTTAAAATTATTTTAGGTTTTTAAAATTTCCTCAATTTTTTTATATGGGAGGGAATGTTAATACAATATAACTGATTGGAGGGGGGACAGTCGTCNTGGACGTGGTGGGGGGGGGGACATCAGGAAATAAAAATTTTTTAAATAAAACTTTTTCATACATTTTTTATACATTTTTATGTAAATATTTAATCAATTTTAAAAGATTTTTTAAATAATTTTTTGAATTTTTTATAATTTTGTGGGGACTTACGGTCATTCAAGGTTATAGGTCACAGATGTGGATGGGGGAGAGGGGATTGTCCACTGATCCAGCACAATCCACTGGACCTGACTCATATTCTCCATTTCCACTTTTACTGCTCTGAGGATTAAGAGGCTCATTTGAGGACTCAATCTGGATAGTTTTCCATTTTTTGAAAGTTTTTTTTTGCAAAAGAGTGATTTAGTGGTAAATAATTGTTTTCTGAAGTAATTTTTATGGTAAAACAAGTAATTTTGTCAATAAAATTGCAGGAAAAATGGCCACCAGCTGACTGGAATGACAGAGCATGAACAGCTCCGAGCTCCGCCACCCCCTGCTCTTTGATCCAAAGTCATCATAATCTTTCTACTGTAACTAAAGATTTGTTTGGTTCTACAAACATTAAACAGTATTGGTTAATATAAAAAAATTCAACGCCTGACTTAAATTCGAACCTGCATCGTTCATGCCTGAGCGCTACACCCTAGCAACCTCAGCTTAAGTGACTACAGGTGAAGTTGGAATGTTTTTAAATATATACATTTCAAATACAGGCAGTCCTCTACTTTCGGACATTCGACTCTTGTACAATTCCTACTTTCAAACATTGGCTTCGTACACCATAAATTCGACATTCGCGTGTTTGCTTCGTACTTTCGTGCATAACCAAAAAACATATTGCGCACATTACTCCACCACGACAAACGTAAACATCAAAGATATATGGATTATTTATATTCTGTAGGTTTTGTCTTCGCAAATAATATTGCGGCAAAGTTGATTTATACTACATAGAGACCTCTGGTGTCGATATGTGGAACTATGTTTTCGATATAACTGAACACATATGCAGTTGTATGTAGCCTGACGTGTTACTATGCTATGGCAATTCTACATATTAATGCCGTTCCTGTTTATAATTTCCGTTGTTTTTATTATGGTGTTTAGTTTACTTTAAGGTTAATTTTATAACCATTTTTTGTTATTGTTAATTTATTGGTGCACATACGTAATTATTTCACTACACAATGAATAAGAAACATAAAAACAAAAGTAATGAAGACTCCGTGTGTAAGAAACAAAGAAAACGTGTTTTAAATAGTGTACAAATGAAATTAGAAATTATCTCACAATCGGAAAGTGGCAAATCATTTGCAGCTATAGGGCGGTCTTTCAACCTGAGCCGATCAACTGTGTGTTCCATTGTAAAAAGTAAAGACAACATAAGGGACAATGTTGTAAATTCAGGAAATCTTTCTTCTAAGATAATTTCAAAACGGCGGGGTGAAGAGATGGAACGGTCTTTAAAAGTGCGGTTAAACAAGTTAATCAACACCAGAAAAATATCCCTATCAGCCTTGCAATAATTCAAGGCAAAGCTCTCAGTTTGTATGAAGATTGGAAAAAACAGCTTGGTGAGTCAGCTGCTAATGCTCCAGAGTTTAAAGCGAGCAAAGGCTGGTTTGACAAGTTTAAGTCAAGGACAGGCCTGCACAACATAACATTTACAGGGGAATCTGTCAGTGCAGATACTGAAGCTGCCAAAAATTTTATAAAAACTTTTCAGAACATTGTTGACAAGGGAAATTACTCATCTCACCAAATTTTTAATGTTGATGAGACTGACTTATTCAGGAAAAAAATGCCTTCAAGAACTTACCTGGCAAAAGAATAGGCTGTTGCACCTGGACATAAGGCATCTAAAGACAGACTGACACTTCTAATTGGTGGTAATGCCTTAGATGATTATAAACTAAAACCTCTGTTAGTGTACCACTCTAAGAATCTAAGGGCTTTGAAAGGAAACCCCAAAGAAACACTGCCAGTCATATGGAAATCGAACTCAAAAGCTTGGGTTACTTCTGCATTATTTAAGGACTGGTATGTAAGTAATTTTGTTCCTGAAGTTAAAAATTATTGTAGGCAAAATAATTTGGCATTCAAGGCACTGTTACTGTTCAATAATGCACCTGGATATCCACAGGCATTGCTACATTTATGCCCAGAGGTAAAGGTCATATACTAGCCTCCGAACACCACAAGTTTAATCCAGCCAATGGATCAGACTGTGATTTCAACTTTCAAAAGATATTACATGAGAAGAATAATTTACAAAGCGGTCAATGCAACAGATGGTGATGGAAGACCCACTCTAAAAGAATTCTGGAGAAACTACAATGTCCTTAATGCTGTCACCAATATTTCTCTCTCTTGGAAAGAAATAAAGTCATCTACAATGAGTGGTTGCTGGAATAAGTTGTGTCCTTACCTGGGGCCAAATGTCAGAGGTTTTGAGGAGACCCCAGAAAGTGCAACAGAACAAATTGTCAAAGTTATGCAGCAACTGGATCTGGAGGTTACTTCTGAAGATGTTGATGATCTGATGGCCTCACATTCAGAGCCAATGACAAATGAAGATCTACTTGCTCTTCATGAAGCAAATTCATCAGCATCCACAGCTGCTCAAAATGATGACTGTCCAGAACCACCAACAAAAACCCTTACAGAAAAAAAAAAATCAACAATGCTTTAAAAAAATTTTGAAATTTTTTTAAACATCATTGAAGAAAATGATCCAGATGAAGAGAGAAGTTCTCCAGTTCGTGAAGCTGTTGAAGCGTCTACAATGTGCTACATACAATTGTATAAAAAGAAGAAGAAAGGAGTTCAACTGTCACTAAATAACTTTTTCTGCAAAACTGATAAGTCATCTACATCAGGTCCCAGTGATTGTTAAACAGGCGACGTACCATTCCAAAGAGAGCTTAATCTGTATATATGTACCCACTGCTATTAGTTAAATGTTTGTGTGAGTAAAATGTGCCTTTTCAATTGTTTTAACTGTTGGCTATATATTTAAACACTTTTAAATAACTTTTATGCATGATGTGTGTGTGTAAATATATTTTGTTTCAATATTTTTTTTATTTAGTTAAGTTTTTTTCCCCATATAGAAACAGAACCTCATTTATCACATAAACATAAGGGTTCTACTTTCATACATTTCAACTTTCATACACAAAATTAGGAACACATTGTGTCTGAAAGTAGAGGACTATCTGTACTGGACAATATGTGCAGATAGATTGACGCGTGCCATATTGTACGTAGAAGCTCAGCTGTCACAAAGCACGCCATAGCCCACCCCCACCCTCTCCTGCAAGCGCCTCCCAGTAGCCACCTGCCTCGGGACACGTGCTAGCCATTAAAGCCTGCGGCGAAGCCAGGCCTGTCCAAGGGAAGCAGTTACACGTGTCAAGGGTGTAGCGCGGGGGCCCACCCACCACCCCGAACAAAACTGTGTGAAACTTGGACACGCCGAAGGAATGCCGAGATAGGCTAGCGATTTCCGCCCACGGGGGAATTAAAACACGTGCTTATGGTGAGATACACCAGCAAAAAGGCTGACAGAGTGTGGCAGCAGTGCCACGAGTCCCCACCCTTCCTTAGCAAAACGCAGGAGAACTTGACAAGCACAGCGAAAATGCTGATGTAAGCTAAGGGCCACAGCCTCTTCCCCTCCACCAACAAGAGTCCTGGCACATGGAGGAAATTGGATCTTTGTTCGGCACCTTCCACCCCCCTTCCCCCAATGAGTGAAGCCACGTGTAAGGTTCTAAGGGGGAGTCCAGAGAGTATAAAAACCAATTTGCGGGACATTGAGGGGAAAGTCAGTTGTGTCAGTCACGTCAGTCACGTTAGTTACGTCAGTTGCATCAGTTGCGTCAGTCGGGTCAGTGGTAATGCACACTGAGGCTGGGATCGGAGCCCAGCAAAATCGGAGTCATTCAGTTAAATCAGGAGTTGCATCACGTTAGTCGAGTGTGTCATCAGTCGTCATGCCGAGAGACGGGAGGCAGTCGGGTGAGCCAGTCGCGTCCGGGTTTTGGACCCTGGTAGAGTAAATGATGTAGGGAGTTAGAACACGGTGCTCGGAAGTGCCACACCGGGATGCGCAGGGAATCAGGCATCTGGAGTAGGATCGTGGAAGTCAGCCGAGTCAGTTACAACCCCGCACCGGAAGGCGCCGGCTGAGTGGTGAGCTTCACCAAGGAGCACCACACAGGGGGAGTAGTCCAGTGCAACCCCGTGCCGAGAAGGCGGAGGCCGGGGTGTGGGTCCGCCAAGGGTCCCTGGCCGGGACGTGGTAGGGAGGTAATTCGTCAAGTACAACCCTACGCCGAGAACGGGAGTCGAGTGGTGAGCTTCAATGAGTAATGCCATGCTGAGAGGAAGCTGAGTCCAGTGCAGCCCGGTGCCGAGAAGGCGGAAGCCGGGTGGGGGCCTGTAAGGGTTCTCTCGCCGGGACGAGAGAGACAGTCAGCCAACGCTGAAGGAGGAAGCCAGCTCAGTGCAGCATGCCAACGACAGCCAGTCCGAGGGCCTGTAAAAGGGTTGTTCAACTCACCAGACCTCAAACTACCGCCGGAACAACAACCCAGCATCAAATACAATAAGTACCAACGTCGCCACTTAGGGATGTGTCCTATCGCCTAGTATCCCCAAGCCGTCGGAAACGTAGCCAGAACACTGTAATCAGCCCTTCAGGCCCAGAACTCGCAGGGTCAGTAATGTATGAGTTAATTCTCACCATAAAGTGCCGAGAAAGTATGAGTAGATTCCCAGAAAAGTAGTTACATTGCCGGGAATGTGTGTATGGATTTGCGGTCAAATAAACCTGTTAAAACCAAGAACTGATAAAGTTGTTGTTTGATATTGTTTGATATACCCTATTTAACATTGAAGGCACCTTATTGTCTGTGCCTGGTGAAATAACTCAGATCCTATGAACCATCCTGTATCACAGGTGGGGAGTAGCGTTAAGTTAAATTGGCGCCCAATGTGGGACGTTGTTAACTCTGTATAAGCTGAAACAAGAACTAGATTATACCCCAAGAGAAGAGGTGTTACCCATAACGAGCTAGTCTGGCTAAAACCGACTTCGGGGAGTCTCAAACCTAGTGGCGCTCACAATACCACCAGCAAGAGACACGTCACAATTAACGAGGCAGGCAGCTTAGGAAATAACCAGTACGGGAAGAGAAGAGGGTGTATAGGCGAAGGGTGATTAGCGACGTAATAGTGCACAGTCCACTGGATGGGGACAATAAAGTGGCGAGAATGGCGATAGCCGAGATTAGCGATGAGTGAAAGAGGAAGCGAAGGGAGGTGCGAGGCAGAAATTAGCGAGAAGCGGGTGAAAGACGTAGAAGCGAAGAGCAATTAGCGAGGAGCGGAAACGAGAGGACGAAGGTCACTTCCGCTGGACGGTGGAAAATGACGTGAGATAATAGGTCAGGGGTGAAAAACCGCGCCGGCCGATATGAAAGAAAGTATAAATCCGCAGTTGGTTACTAGGTCACCGGACAGTGAACCAGGACGTGGAGAGAGAAGGTCAAAGCGATAAGCCAGGGCCGTTGCCCCTACGCGCTATCTCAGACTTCCAAGCAATTAAGCCTGCCGATAACAAAGCACGGGGCACCAGCGAAACCCGCACCGGGCCAAAAGTACATGCACACATGGAAGATGCGTGTGAAGAGGACGGGCGAGAAAGCGAGACGAAGCAATAAGTAGCGAGCGAAAGGGAATAGAAGAGTGAGAGTGAAGAAGGAAGTGAAGGGAGGCCAAAAGCAGACGCAGAAGAGACAGTAGGCGAGAAGCGAAGAAATGAAGAGAAGTACACCGACCAAGAACAGAACCCGGGAGACCGCAGCCAAATCCGAGGACGAACCTGTAGCAGTCTGGAGATGACAACAGAAGGAGAGGAAGGCCCCCACTCCGCATGCTGTCCAGGTTCACAGTGTGAGGTGGGACGAGGCGCCCCTCAACCAACAGAGATACTCAGTGTGGCATGAGGTAATAAGTGCTCACTCATGTCACCCGCTGAGAGACTCAGGGTGGCGTGCCTGACCTCACGCCGAACTTAAGTGCACCTACAAAGGGCAGGACGTCCCAGAGCCTTAAACGGCGAGATGCCGATACCTGTGGTTACCATCTGTAAATGAGGAATTTAGGCCCTCAACCGAAATGTGTGTAGATGCCGGAACTTAAGTGTGACTAAGTGTTTTTTTCTTTTTTTGTTTTATTTACCTGTAGTTGTAAAATAGGATAGTGTGTTTGTTTTGCCAGATACCAGTAACTGTTTCTTTTTACTGAGGGTGTTGTGTGTTTACGTTTGTGTAAGCGGCAGAGTGGGCAGGAGATTAGTTTGAACACAGGGTTTTCCAGCCTAGGAGATTAAAATGTTTTTTTTTTCTCCTTTACACGGCCTGTGGGCCGTCAATATCAGTAAAAGGGAAACATGTCACTACATGTACCAGCTGCTAGGCAGCCTAGCAAATAACCGGCCATCTGCCATCTAACTTGTTTGCCAATTTTCAAGAAAGTCCCCGATTTACCAGGAAACAGAAGCATAGAAGACCAAAAATAAGTACTGTAAAAGTACTGTTATCTGGACAGATCACCTTGGACATAACTCTGTAAACATCTTTGTAATTACTGTAAGGTAAAGGATGTCCGAGATGTGTATCATCCTGTGTATTTTTTTGTTGCTGAGAGTTCAAATATGTAGCATGGGTTTAAACCGTGCATTAACATGCAGTCCACAGCAGAAGTAGAACCCTGGAAAAGTCCGTCAGCTTTTGTGCCAGCCCCTAAACATCGTGGATTAGTAGATTCTGTTTTAACAGCCCCAGTAAACTTAGAAGTTAGCTTTCTATTCCCCAGTGTGTAAGACCTGCAAAGTATTTGAAAAATAATATACCATGTGAATAGCCACCTTGTTTGTAATAGCAGAAGCCAGAGTGTTAGACCCTTGAAGCAGGTAGGAGGAGGGCACGCAGAATACATTGGTGACACGTCCCTGAGCAGCACAAACGGCAGGGTGTGTTAGTGAGCGAGGGGAGGGGGCACAGGGCGAGAAGGAAGGGGGAGAGAGAGAGAGGTAGAGCTATGCGACAGTGGTCCCCGAGATAAATGCCACGGCACGCGTCCCGTGAGAGCACAGTGCGAACATAAAGAAAGAGCTGCAGAAGCGAAACCGATAACCGAAATTTTGGCGCAAGTTGTGCCAGCTTCGGAAATGCAGGGGGGATTTACATGTGTCATATTGTACGTAGAAGCTCAGCTGTCACAACGCACTCCATACCTCACCCTCAACCCCTCCCGCAAGGGCCTCCCAGTAGCCACCTGCCTCAGGAAACGTGCCAGCCATTAACGCTTGCGGCGAAGCCAGGCCTGTCCAAGGGAAGCAGTTATATGTGTCAAGGTTGTAGCACGGGGCCCCACCGACCACCCCGAACAAAACCGCTTGAAACTTGGACACGCCGAAGAAATTCCGAGATAGGCTAACGATTTCCACCCACGAGGGAATTAAAACACGGTCTAAAGGTGAGATACACCAGCAAAAATACTGACAGAGCTTGGCAGCAGTGCCACGAGTCCCCACCCTTCCCTAGCAAAACGCAGGCGAACTTGACAAGCGCCGCGAAAATGCTGATGTAAGCTAAGGGCCGCAGGGGCACCTCTCTCCCACCACCAACAAGAGTTCTGGCATGTGGAGGAAATTGGGTCTTTGTTCGGCAGCTTTAACCTCCCTTCCCCTAACGAGTGAAGCCACATGTAAGGTTCTAAGGGGGAGTCCAGAGAGTATAAAAACCAATTTGTGGGACATGGAGGGGACAGTCAGTTGCATCACGTTAGTTGGGTCAGTCATATCAACCGTGTGCTGAGAGAGGAAGTCAGTCAGTCAGTCAGCCGAAAGGCCGGCGGGTCGGATCCCGGCAGAGTCAGTCAGTTGCATCAGCCATGTCAGTCAGTCAGTTGAATCAAGTCAGTCAGTTAGTCACGTTAGTTACGTCAGTTGCATCAGTCGGGTAAGTGATAATGCACGCTGAGGCCGGGATCGGAGCCCGGAAAAACCGGAGTCAGTCAGTTGAATCAGGAGTTGCATCACGTTAGTCGAGTGAGTCGTCACGCCGAGTGATGCAAGCCAGTCGGGTGAGCCAGTCGCCACCGGGATTCGGACCCCTGTAGAGTCAATGACGTAGGGAGTTAGAATGCGGCGCTCGGAAGCGTCACACTGGGACGTACAGGGAGTAAAGCATCACGAGTCGGATCGTGGAAGTCAGCCGAGTCAGTTATAACCCCGCACCGGAAGGCGGCGGCCGAGTGGTAAGCTTCACTGAGGAGCACCACACCGAAAGGGAGTAGTCCAGTGCAACCCCATGCCGAGAAGGCGGAGTCCGGGGTGGGGTCCTGCCAAGGTTCCCTCGCCAGGACGTGGTAGGGAGGTAATCCATCAGTTACAACCCTACGACGAGAACGGGAGTCGAGTGGTGAGCTTCACCGAGGAGCACCACACCGAGAGGGAGTAGTCCAGTGCAACCCCGCGCCAAGAAGGCGAAGACCGGGTGGGGACCCACCAAGGTTCCGTGGCAGGGACGTGGTAGGGAGGTAATCCGTAAGGTTACAACCCTACGCTGAGAACGGGAATCTAGTGGTGAGCTTCAACGAGGAGCGCCACGCTGAGAAGAAGCTGAGTCCAGTGAAGCTCGGCGCCGAGAAGGCGGAAGCCACTTGGGGGCCCGCGAGGGGTCTCTCACTGGGACAAGGGAGACAGTCAGTCAACGCCGAAGGAGGAAGTCAGCTGAGTGCAGCACGCCAATGACAGCCAGACCGAGGGCCTGTAAAAGGGCCGCCCAACTCACCAGACCTCAAACTACCGCCGGAACAACAACCCAGCAACAAATACAGATAAGTACTAACGTCGCCACTCAGGGACGTGTCCTGTTGCCTAGCATCCCCCAAGCTGTCGGAAACGTAGCCAGAACACTGTAATCAGCCCTTCAGGCCCAGAACTGGCAGGGTCATTAATGTATGAGTTAATTCTCGGTACAAAGTGCCGAGAAAGTATGAGTAGATTCCCAGAAAAGTAGTTGCATTCCCGGGAATGTGTGTATGAATTTCCGGTCAAATAAACCTGTTAAAACCAAGAACTGATGAAATGTTTGATATTGTTTGATATACCCTATTCAACATTCAAGGCACCTTATAGTCTGTGCCTGGTAAAATAACTCAGATCCTATGAACCACCCTGTATCACACAGGTGGGGAGTAGCATCAAGGTATTTCAAGTTTTACAGCTTTACTTTTTAGTTTCCTGTCTAACTTTAGTTATTAGGATGTTTATATCATTATTAACCATCAAAAATGCACTAAGAAACATTGTTACTATTCTAATGTCACCAAAAATACAAATTTACTATCGAGCTGTATTTTCGAATGAAGGAAAATGAGTGGCTAAACTAATTTTCAACTAAATGTTTTGTTGACAGTCTAATTTATTTTAACCCAATACAGAGGTTTTGTTAATTTAATTGTGTAATGTGTTAGAAGAACAAAATTAGTTTTGTTGCTTTTCAAGTTTTCTTTACTCAACAAAATATTTTGTTGGGTCAGTTAAATTTATATTTGATCCTAAACAAAAGAAATATTTTATTGGCTTTAACAAACCTTTTTTTTTTTCTGTGTATACATGGGTTGAACTCGAATATCACCACAAGTGAGGCACATATTAAGATTCTAAAGTGACAAAAGAAATGTTTTTGAGTTGCAGAACGTTTGAAAACAAACTGAAATGATCTATCTATTAAACTATGTATAACTATTAAAGTTTCCAAGTTATGATATTTTGAAATTATAGCAGAACTAAATGGAAATTCTGTATAATAATCCAGTTTGTTGATTCCTACTAAAGTTTTGAGGCTGCAGCATGCTGTTCATATTTTGAACAAGATTACTAGGATTAGATATGTATTTTTCAAATTTTGCAAATAAAATAAGAATTTGTTTTTGTGTGTGTGTGTGCGCATTCACACACACACATATACATATAAATACATACATACACACACACATATAAATACATACATACACACACTAACACACACACACACACTTTGGCATTTCTATAAAACTTGGTTCACACAGGAGACATTTAAATGAGATAAAACTTGGCAAAGGCAGTTGTAACTACAGTATATATAATTGATTACTGCAGAACAATGGGCCATTCATTCTGGCAACATTGTACAGTTCCTTTAGTACATAGTTGCATCACCCCTAGCGTAGATACATGTGTCGATATGGCCCGGCGTGGATTCGTACATACATGGAAGTTCATCTTATATTTGCTGAAACTGCCGCTCCAATTGCTGCAGACCCGTTTATGAATGAAGTTGCCATCCTTGCTGACTCCAGACAGGTTTAAACAGCAAATCTAGTTACATGGCTGGCTAAGGAAGGGTCTCAACAGCATGAAGGCAGTCCCGAGATACCCGTACTGCGTGTGGGCAGGCATTTCGTGTTGCAAAATTGACCGTTGTATGTGCACCTTGACAGGAAGCACACTAGACCACAATCAGCAATCACAGCCAAGCGTAAATCAGTTGCTATGTTATTCGTGATGGGGCTGTATATCAACTTAGAATCTTTGTGAAAAATTTTTTGTGTGTTTAATGGTCTTCTGTTTAAATCTGTAATTTTAAAGGTGAAGAGTTCATACATACCCCTGAAATTTATGGCCATTGTCAAT
Source organism: Clitarchus hookeri (assembly GCA_002778355.1). Classification (NCBI taxonomy): domain Eukaryota; kingdom Metazoa; phylum Arthropoda; class Insecta; order Phasmatodea; family Phasmatidae; genus Clitarchus; species Clitarchus hookeri. The sequence goes on along the minus strand of NQII01000848.1, from coordinate 195,719 downwards.
GAAATGTTAGCTTTCAGTAAGAGAAGATTGGTGTTTGAATTCCAGATGAGGCATTTGTGTTTACATTAAGTTAGATGTCTGCATGATAGTCTTCCACCATTAATTGGAGATGTAAACATAATAAATGTAAATAAATTTAAATATATTAAAAATTTAATAAATAAATTTAAATTTAAAATAAAAATTAATTTTAAATATTTTAGAATTACACACCATCATGTCAAGATGTTTTTTAGTTCCTTCCTATTTAACAGATGCTCCTATGTATGATGTATTATTTCACGAAAGCATTTTATGTCAAAAAAATATATTTGAAAACCCACATTTAGGAAAAATATTTTTCTCTCATCTGTCACATGTTTACATTCAGTTTAATGTGTTTAACATTTAAAGAATCTACATTGGTGTTATATTACACATCCTGATTGAAATTTATATATTTACGGGCATGTCTATATAATATATATAAATACTAAATATGTTTGCCAATTAAATATAATTTTTTTCTACTCTGTAAAAATGTTTTGTATATTCACTGAATTTTTTAAGGAAATGGACAGTTAACGTACGAAAACGCTCTGTAATGACACTCTGCGCATGCGAAATACAAAACCTATCTCTATTACTTACAGGAGCCATGGTATCACAGTGGCTAGAGCATTTACCTCCCCAGGCAAATCGGATTCGATTCCCAGATTTTTGCACACTGGTTGGATGGTTTTCTCTGGAATCTCCTATTTCACCCGCCCTTGCATTCTGGCGCTGCTTTATACTCACTTCATTTCTCCCTCCCTGGCTCTCAATGTTAAGAGCCTCCCAAACATACCCACTCTGCTTCTATTCTTTATAACTTCAGTTTTCTAGGACAGGCAATGATAATGTTTTATGAAGCATTCCCCACCACTGTAATTATAAAATTATATTTACTGCGCCAGTTAGGATATTAACGACACTTAAAAACACCTTAAAACATTAGAAAGTTGCTAAAACAACACGTAAGAGAAAGAAACATGCTGAAAAACTCTAGCATTTCTAGTAACTGGTAATGTTACTTACGTGTGACATTATACTGAAATTAAAACTTTTAGTACTCTAAAGAGTCATAGAGTTTTGATGTTTGGATTTGCATTAATATCCCATTACAGAAAAAAAATTAAATTATTTTTATATACAGTGAAACACCCACATAACTAAAATGAAACTTTTTTTTTCATAATTTGTCTTTATAAATCGTAAATATAGAAAAGTGAGATAGCAAATTAATGCAGTTGTTCTGTGAATTAACAAAGTGATTTTTGAAATGTATAAAAATATTTATTGAAAAGTACTGCGCCTTCTTAATTTTATGTAGATTTAGTAATATTTTTTTTACCCATAATTTTTCTTAATTTTTTCTAATAGTGTAGTAATTTTGGTAAAAAAGAAACTGGCCTTTCACAATTTATTTATATAGAGAGAACCTGGATTTTGTGTAGTCCACCAAGCTCATAGTGACATAGTTATGTACATTTACCAAAGAAATTAAAAGTTGAAACCCTCTCTAACTGAGTAAAATGTTAAGGGTAGGTTTACCACCAATGATTAAGAAAATTTAGTTTTGTTAAATTTACTATCTCAATTATCTGCCATTTAAATTTCGCAACAAAGTTTATCATGATTTTCTCAGTTTATCAAGTTAAAATAGTTAAACCTCCAATTTTACTGGATAAAGTTTAATGTACATTTTTGATATGGACTGAGATGTAAACAGAAACATACATATTGGTCATTCAAAAAAAAAAATTTCAGGTAAAAGTTTTGTGATTTATAAAGAAATTCAGAATATTGAAATTCAACCCAGATTATCTCAGAATAATGTATATGAACCTACAAATACATCTTATCAGTTAAAATTATCATACCACAGACCATATATTACTTACATAAAACTAAAGTACGGTTAAGATCAACACTAACTATCTGTTTAAAATTAGGCAAAGCATATTTTTAAAAAATTACTAACTGAATTTACTAAAAAAAATTTACGTTACTTTGTAAAAATTATAATTTTTTAAATTAAATATATAATGTAGAGCAAGGGAGTATTTGTTAATGTGTCCTTCCAGTATTTTTTTAAGCAAATAAATTATTGAATATTCACAGTGAAAATACAGGCCTTAAAATAGCGACACTTGACTGATAATGGCTGTAGATTTCTTCACACGCATTGTCTGCTGGACATCAATTTGAAGAAAATAGCAAAACAATACAAATTATTAGTTGGCAGTTGAGAAGTTCTGACAAACCATGGCCACAATCTAAAATATATAATTTATCAGAATCTCACATTTAATCTTACTTTTTCACATATGTTAAATTATTAAGTTAGTTTCCAAATTGCTCTCATTGTAAAATAAAACAGAGATTCAATACAGTTTATTATCAGATAATTAAGACTAATAGATCCTCAAATATTGTACTACAAAACTTGAGATTGAGCATGGGTTAAATATACCTCAGAATTTAATTACTACAACAGATTTGTGGTGCTACTAGAGAAAAATAAAATATGTAACACTAAACTATCATGTTTACATTTCTACACATTGCAAATGTATCTTTTTCGTAATAATGATGTTAAATACATTAAGTGTCTTGTGCAAAGTAATCCATAAAGCAGCTTGAGAATACATTCTTTAAATATAACCAACAGCATTTTTTCCGGTTTAAATCACAATACACCCTCCTAATGACAGGAAATTTAATGCAAGATTCTTGAAGAAAATGTTCATGCATGAAAACCCATTTAGTATTATACGGAATATTAAATTTAGTGGTTAGCAAATTAATGTGTCTAAACATATATAAAGATATAATTAAAATGTGTAATGAATATTGTCAGAAATGTTAGGATACTTTCATTCACTACATTTAACCTGTCTGAAGTTACCAGTATGTATTTAAATTTCCCCAACATTCTTTAAGAATGTGTGTGTGTGTATTGCTGCCATCCAGATATTCAGGACCCGGCCCGGTCGTGGTACCCGCTGCACAATACTTACAAGTCCATAGGTTTCCCAGGGCGCCAGCTGGCTGCGGAGAGCTAACACAAGTCGATGGTGATCTCAGGGTGAGGGCTGATCACCCGTGTAGCCTCCGACAGGTACTGACAGCCATGGTCTGACCACGCTACACAAAATGGGTTGGAACACAGTAACTTCTTCAGACACCTGTGTTAAAGGTTGACCTGGTTTTATTACCCACAATACCAGATACAAGCATGTGGCGATAGTCAAACACACTAAATGACACATTGCAAAACACAATTACACTCTTAAAAGAAAACACTTATGTGGCAGTCAATTTAGGTAGTGCCCAAAGTGAAACAGATTAAGGTGAAGCCCGGGACAGAACGCCTGATTGGGATATTAGCCGATATACAATCAGAGTTGGCCGGTGCCGCATGTCTAACACATGCTCCCACACGTGGGCACAACGCGATGGAGTGAAAACTACTTACACAAGTCCACCTTGGGTCGGGGTGATGTGACAGCTGAAAACACTTAGAAATCCAGTTTAAAATAAGGCTGCTTGCAGAAACTATTTATGAATATCACACAAAAGTTGAAGGCCTTCATTGGACGTACCAGTGTGCGTCCTCCCCTGATCATGCCTGCTACCAGACTGCCCATCATGTTTGCCAGAAGGGTGCTCTTGCGAGCGCCCTTCTGCCTCCCACACAAGTTAATACCTTTATTTGTTACAAGATATATGCACCCAAAAAAAACCTTGTAGTTTTTATTAATAATCTCTATGTTGATTATAGCTTGCTGTCTAAGTCACATTCCTCATGTACCACCTCTCAACCTGAGGGGTTGGAGTGTATGCCGCTGGGGCGTCATGACATTGCATACTCGCCCTTCATGCTAGAGCGGCCTATCGCACTGGGCCCTTTGCACTGCCGACACTGTGCCCCCCAATTGCTCTGCTTTCACCGTTCTCCCTCTCACACGTGCATACTCACTGTCGGATTTGCATCGGGTGCTGTTGGTGGCGGTTAGGACCGGGATTACTTTGGGGCTTACTTTAATATATACCGGGTGAGGCATCTAAGGCAGGCCACCTGAATAACACTGCAAATTTCAGTGGTAGAAGAAAATGTTTCAGACAAGAGTTACTTATGTCCAAGGCGCTAATAACTTGATAGTGATAATTACCCCATATGTGGGAGTGTAAAGAAGATACAAAGGTCAACTTTGTTACTTTAAATGGAATAATAATTTTTATTAACACCCCTCGACAGTGCGTATGATGTAATAAATGGTTTTTAACAGAACTTTCGGTGGTCATTGGATCGGTTGGTTTGGAAACACGAAATGGCCTGCTCGTTCCCCAGACTTAACGCCTATGGACTTTTATCTGTGGGGAACATTAAAGCAACAGGTCTACAAAGACCCACCGACGACTCCTGAAGACATGAATGGCCATATAATAACACGAGCTTGTTCTTGCAATAAGTCCAGATGAAATCTGATGTGTTGTATTGTCTGCTCAGAATCGCTTTACAGTATGTATCAATGCACAAGGTCAGCAATTTTAACACCTAATATAATAAAATAACAAAGGAAGCATAGCCTAAGGCTGGCGTTTTTTTTTTTTTAAAACACCAGATACAGGACGGCTACAGTTGCTGCATGACGGCGCTACGTCAGCCCATTGTTCCATGCTGTGGCGCAGTTAGCTTCGTCATTGACCTTCAGCGATCTTGAATGACCGGCAAATTTCATCATATTTATTACATCTTCATACGCACTGTCCAGGAGTGATAATAATAATTATCGTTTCATTTAGATTAACGTGGTTGGCCTTTGTATCTTCTTTACCCTTCCACTTATAGAGACATTATCACTATCTAGTTAATAGTGCCTTGTACCCAAGCAACTTTTGTACAAACATTTTCTTCTACCGCTGAAATTGGCGGTGTTATTCACATGGCCTCCCTTAGGTGCCTCATCCGGTGTGTGTCTATATATGTATGTATATATATATAATATAAAGTTACCTTAAATTGTACACTAATGTTTAATATGTACAATATATTTTTTTTAAGTTTATTGCTAATCATTAGAAGATTTTATTACTAAAATTAAAACACACAGACAGTAAAACACAAAATAACAAAAGAAATTATAAAGTACAATAACATAAATCTACTACAAGAAAAGGAGACTATACGGACTAATTATGAGTCACTTAATGCTTTCATTAATTTTTAAATCAGTAAATTCACAGTTTATGTCAACTAGTTCAGTTTTCGCAGTGTGTAACACTTATTTGACTCATTTGGATGTTTCCGTTGGCGACCATAATCTGCAAATCCAAGGAGACTTTACCATCTTTTTCTCCTATAATCGTGTTTTTGTACCCTTTCTGTAACATATTACTTTGGGAGTCTGCTTATTTCCCATTATAATAAAATGTGATGCTATTAAATCTTTGAAAATTTTTCCTTTAATGCCATTTCAAATTTCAGTTTCATTGTTTATTTGCTGTGAAAATACTACCCAGACTTATTCTCGATCTTTGTTTACATGCTCACGAATCAACTGTTCACTGAGCCTGGAGAGTTGTTTCCATGAGGAAATTGTGTTAAAAACTTATTTTCTCAAAGAAGAGTACAACATTGTAAAACACACGTCCCCCTTTATCTAAATAAAAATGAAATATAAACATTTCAGTTTGATAAAATTACCCATATTTTCCAAACATTTATCTCTTTTGATGCAACCAGCCCAAAGTATTGTTTTCCAAAAATTGTTATATTTCGTGAGTGTTTACAAACACAGTTAAATTTTAATTCTTAGTTTAGTATTTTCATTGCATCAAAAAATTGTCTGGTTTATTTTCACATTTTGGTACAGCATTTTTAAAAGAAACCACATTTAAATTCACGTATATTAAGTCAAAGTATTTCTAACTAGCTTATGAAAATAACCTTTCCACATCAATACCGGCCTAAATATGAATATGTACACATAAAAATTTCCTTTTCTGCAATCTTATCTATATAAATAAAAATCAATTGACACATGTATGACGGAGCATCACTTGAGAACAGCACGACCAATTTGGCTGATTTCTTTTTTATTGTGTTCGTAATTGTCAGGACAAGGTTTGTATGAAAGAAGATTTTTGGAAATCCACGGGAAAAGTTGGAAATTTTGATGGTATTTTTATATGAAATCTTTATGTTAAAGAATTTAATTACGTGAAATGAGGCACAGTTTGAAAGTTCTGCTGTCATATGTTTTTAGAACAAAAAAATGTGTGACATTGTGCGAAGTGATTTCATTATATTTTCTTTGCTTAACGGAAAATAATATTGTGTTATCGATGGTGTGTTGAAAAGATTATTTTGATGTCTTTGGAAAAATGCCACCAATAAGGCGTTGAAATATCGGTCAGTTTGAGAGTTCTGCTGTTGTATGTTTTTTGCAAAGTGATTTCATTATATTTTTTCTTTGTTTAACGAAAAAGAATATTGTGTTAACAGTGGTGTGTTGGAAAGATATTTTGGTGTCTTTGGAAAATGCCACCAATAAGGCGTCGAAATATTGGTCAGCGTACGCGCAACGCAAGAGAAATACATGATTGTCGAGTCAATGAGACTGATGAAGAGCGTAGACAGCATTTGGAGGCAAATAGAATAAGAATTCCTCAAGTGCGATCAATTATGACTCCAGAACAACGGAGACAGTCAAGTTTGACTCGCTCAGTTGGAGATAACGTAAACAATAATTTGGAACGTCGACAAAACAGATGGCCAAACGTAACAATTCGATATTAACATTTGGCGTTCAGATACGATCCAACAATCAACTATGCCACGAATGTATTGGTCAATTTCGGAACCATGAGCACTATTTGTCAACATTGCAATGCTTTGAGGTTTCGACATGAACCGCCAGGATTATGTTGTGCGAGCGGAACGGTCAAATTACCACGATTGATACTGCCACCAGAGCCACTAGCATCATTGCTTTCTGGTCAAGAACCTCAATCGAAGCATTTTTTGCAGAATATACAAAAATACAACAATATCTTCCAAATTACACAATTTGGATCGAATATAACTGAGGAACAAGGTTTCAGCCCAACTTTTAAGGTAAATTCAAATTTGACTACAACACACATCATATTCACAAAAAAAAATCAACAATTCACAATGTTTCAATAAAGAATTTGTTTTAATTTTACAGATTCAAGAACAAATTCACCATCGTGCAGGAGCATTGTTGCTGCCAGTGAATGATGATCACAAATTTCTTCAGGTTTATTTCCTTGGAAATTCTGATGCTGAAATCAATCAGCATTGTGCCATCAGTCATGCGGTAAAGCAAGAGATTATTGCACAACTGCAACAACTCTTACATGAACACAATAAATTAGTTAAATATGTTCAAAACTGCACTAGAAATAATGCCTTCGGATGATCACAAAATAGTGATCAAAGCAGACAAAAGACCAGCAGGTGAACATGAAAGACGCTTCAATGCACTGACGTTGAATGAAGTTGCCATTGTGGTTGTTCGCTAGAATTTGGAGTCTTGTGATATTGTGATTTGACGGCGTGATGGTAATAACCTTCAGCGTGTCAACGAAACCCATCGTTCGTATGATGCATTACAATACCCGCTGATATTTTGCAGAGGAGAGGATGGATATAATTTTTTGATCAATATGATTAATCCATTAACAGGTCAAGAAACAAATAAAAAGGTCAGCTCGATGAATTTTTATGCCTACCGTTTGATGATTCGTCGAAACAAGTACAATCACATATTGAAATGCCGCAGACTGTTTCATCAGTTCGTCGTTGATATGTATGTCAAAATTGAGACGGAAAGTCTGACATATATATGTTTAAATAAGCAAAAATTGCGTTCGGAAGAATACATCCATCTGCATGATTGCCATGAATGTTGTTGTAATTGTAGAATACGCCTCTTTTGTTTCTCTTTTCATACCGCAGAGTGCGTTAGTGTATAAGACGTAATCAAGATGGCGAAACTGGCAGTTATCAGTGTGTGTGTACCTACGTATGTGCGAAGACGTGTGTTGGAATAAAGAACTGTCATATACGTGGTTATTAAGTATTTTATTTAAAATTATAACAGGTTATGGGCCCAGATACGCTAGGCAGATTGAAAAGTGTATGTGACAGTTTGGAAAAGTGAGTTTTGCGTCTAGTGACGGTTACACAGAATTCCATAAGTGCGGTAACCGTTTTTTCGATTTTTTTTACGATGGAAACCTCAAGGATTACGATCGACAAACTTGAGGGGCAATCCAATTGGGTTGATTGGAAGTTCCAAGTCAGAATCCAGCTTCAGGTAAATGGAGCAATGGGCGCAGTAGAAGATACGTTAGGTTATCCGTAAAAACCGAATGAAACGAACGAAAAGGCTACAAAAGAATACAAGAAGCAAGCTGCAGTGCTTGACAAGGTGGAATTCGCCGCAAAACATCATAGTCACATCAGTAACCAGTCAGGTTCGTCAATTAATTAATATGTGTAAGAGCTCTAAGGAAATGTGGGACAAATTACACAGTATTTACGAACAGAGGACTGAGCAGAGGCAGGACCGTCTGTTCAATCAATTCTTTAGTATCAAAGAAAAGGACCCTTCAGATGACGTAGCCAAACACGTTGCGAAACTTGAAAAGCTGTGGTCGGAACTTCAAGATGAAACATGGAGGGAAGATAAAGTCAAATTACCTGATTCTCTTTTTCTTAACAGAGTTTTGAATACTTTACCAACTGAATATTCTGAGTTTATTAACGCCTGGGAAAGTGTTCCTAAGGAAAATAGGACTCTCAAACTGTTGCAAGAAAGGCTATGTGTAGTTGAAATGAGAATGAGGGAAAGGGACCCTGTTTATCAGTCAAATAATTCTGGTTCGTCGGTGGCTTATTATGTCAAGCAAAAGGCTTTTAATAGGAATAAGGCAAATGTTGAATGTTTTAAATGTGGAAAATCTGGACACATGAAAAGGGATTGTTATCAAAAACAAGGTCCAAATAAGTTCAACAAGTTTGATAAAAACAAAAGTGAAGATAAAGTGTCAGTAAATGTGCTAACATGTTCATTTTGCAAACGGAAAGGGCATGTGCAAAAGGATTGTTGGTTTGCAAAATCCAAAAAAAATGAAAACCAAGAAAATGCCTTTGTTGTACATGAAAATGACTCAAATGTCATTGAATGGATAATTGACAGTGGAGCCACAGCACACATGTGTAAAGACAAACACTTATTTCATAATTTACAAGTGACGGGAACCAATCATGTGCAAGTTGGTGATGGTTCAGAGCTATTGGTTGCTGGGATTGGAGAGATCAAAGGCCAGACATTTGATGGTGAAGACTGGATTAATACTTCAATTTCAAATGTACTGTATGTCCCCAAATTGAAATTTAATTTGTTCTCTACTGTTGTTGCTCTTGAAAAAGGATATGTGTATCAAGCAGATAAAAATGCCTGCTATTTTCTGTTGAATGGACAATGCCAAGCAGTTGGTGAAAAACAAGACAAATTATTTCATTTGAAGTTTAGACACGTGAGTAATGTTGCTAATACTTGTGTAGAAAATTTTACACTTTACCAATGGCACTGTATACTAGGACATCAAAATGTATCCTATGTGAAACGTATACTGAACCGTAGCAAGATAAAGTATAAAGAAGATAATTTCTTCTGTGATGCTTGCAAACTTGGTAAACATTCAAGGTTACCATTCAAATCTAGTTTGACAAGGGCTGAGAACATTGGAGACATTGTTCATGTTGATGTTTGTGGACCGATGGAACAAACGTCAATTGGTGGTTCAAAATATTTTCTATTGTTGAAAGATGATTACTCAAAATACAGAACAGTTTATTTTATGAAATCAAAAATGGAAGCAAAAGTTAAAATAATTGAATTTCTAAACAAATTTGAAAATATTACAAGAAAAACTGTAAAAATACTGAGAAGTGATAATGGACTTGAAGAAGTAAATCAAGATGTCCAAGCTGTGACCAAATCAATGGGCATTATTCATCAAAAGACTTGCCCATACACACCTGAACAAAACGGTAAAGCTGAAAGAGAGATGAGAACATTGGTAGAAGGTGCAAGAACTATTTTACAAGCAAAAAATCTAGAGAAAAAGTTTTGGGCTGAAGCTGTCCATTACATGGCTTACACATTGAATAATACAACGTTAACAGATGATAACAAAACTCCTGCAGAAATTTGGTTCAACAAAGATATGAATATTGATCTTCATAAATTTCACCCTTTTGGCTGTGATGTTTATGTGCACATTCCAAAACAAAAGAGAAGAAAATGGGATAGCAAGAGCAAAAAATGTATTTTTGTTGGATATGGTGAAGATGTGAAAGGATACCGGGTTTGGTGCGGTGACAAAATAGAAGTTTCAAGAGATGTCATTTTCAAACCTGAGTTGAAAGATCAAGCTGAAGAAGTTTTGTGTCCAATTGAAACTTTAAATGGTGATCATGTCATATGTGATGGTACTGTGAGTTGTGAGGAAGAAATCTCCAATAGTTCTAATGGTGTTTCAATCAATGAAACTGGAATTCAAACTGGTCCAAAGCCAACTGATGACAATCGAGTGACAAATGAAGATGTGGTGAGACATTATAATCTCAGGGATAGAGGACGTATTCAGAACCCGAAGTACAATAGTGATGATTATGCATTGTTTATGTGTGACGCTGGAGAACCATTAACATTTGAGAATGCAATGAGTTCAAAAGAGGCAGTTCAATGGAAAGAAGCTATCAATACTGAGCTGAATTCATTAAAAGAAAATGAAACATGGAAGGAAGTTATAAAACCAAATAATGTAAATGTAATCAGTAGGAAATGGGTATTTAAAAAAAAATTTGATGGTGAAAATTGTATTTATAAAGCTAGATTAGTTGCTCTGGGCTTTGAACAAAAAGAAAATTTTGATTTTCAAGATTTGTATGCACCTGTAGGAAAAATTCAAACTTTAAGAATTCTTTTATCTGTGTCTAATCAATTGGGTTATAAAATACATCAAATGGATGTAGTAAGCGCTTTCCTTCATGGGGAAATTAAGGAGGAAGTTTTTATGGAATTTCCTAAGGGTTATGAAACTAAAAGTAATAACAAAGTATTGAAACTATGTAAATCTCTTTATGGATTGAAAAAATCCCCTAAGTATTGGTCTGAAAAATTCAATAAGTTCATGCTAGATGAAGGGTTTTCAAGATCACAAAATGACATGTGTTTGTATACCAAGGGAAACAGTTATATTTTAATATATGTTGATGATATTCTTATTTTTGGACAGTCTGATATGGAGATAGAAAATTTTAAATGTAAAGTTAAAACCATTTTTAAAATGAAAGATCTAGGTCCTATTTCTAAGTTTTTGGGCATGAAAATTACCCAAACAGATAACCAGATAATTATAAATCAAACTGATTACATCTTGAATCTATTGATTCATTTTCAAATGCAAGATTGTAAACATATCAATACTCCAATAGACATAAATTTTGTGTATGAAGGCAATTATGAAGCCAAGTATGAATCTCTCTGTAGAAGTCTAATTGGTGGGTTACTGTATTTAAGTCTTTGTAGTAGACCTGATATTGTTGTAGCCATAAATATTTTATCTAGGTATCAACAAAAGGCTAATAATCAATTATGGTCAGCATTGAAAAGAGTGTTAAGGTATCTTAAAGGCACTATGAGTATGAGCTTGGTTTATAATAAAAATGTTGATTCAAATATTCTCATTGGTTTTGCTGATGCTGATTGGGCGGGTGACAAAGAGAAATGTTGTTGTAATTGTAGAATACGCCTCTGTTGTTTCTCTTTTCATACCGCAGAGTGCGTTAGTGTATAAGACGTAATCAAGATGGCGAAACTGGCAGTCATCAGTGTGTGTGTACCTACGTGTGTGCGAAGACGTGTGTTGGAATAAAGAACTGTCATTACGTGGTTATTAAGTTTTTTATTTAAAATTATAACAAATGTAGATGGAAATGCAAACAATGTCGGCCAAATTACCATTTTGCCAGAGACGTATGTTGGAAGTCCGAGGCACATGCACGAATACGCGCAAGATGTGATGACCTATGTGTGCCAATACGGTCGACCAGACTTATTCATCAGATTTACATGCATCCCAAAATGGATCGAAATCACACAGCTGTTACTACCTGGTCAATCATCCAGCGATCGTCACGACATTACAGCACGAGTATTCAAGCAGAAACTCAATGCGATCAAGGACTTCGTTGTGAAGTATCACGTCTTCGGAGACTTGCGATGTTGGATGTACTCTGTGGAGTGGCAGAAAAGAGGACTGCCTCATGCGCATATTCTCCTGTGGATGGTCAAGAAAATAACACCGGATGAAATTGACGCCATCATTTGCGCAGAAATTCCTGATCCGAAACAGATTCAGAATTGTATGAAGTTGTGAAGATGAATATGATTCATGGACCATGTGGCAATCACAACCGGGAATCACCATGTATGATCAAAAACAAATGCTCCAAATGTTATCTGCATGCTTTGTTGGCTGACACAATCACAGGTAATGACGGTTACCCCCTGTATCGTTGTCGCTCTGCAGAGGATAACGGCAGAACGATAACGTTGAAAGTCAAGAATAAAGACGTTGTAGTAGACAACAGATGGATTGTTCCGTATTCGCCGCTGCTTTCCAAAACATTCAAAGCGCATTGCAATGTTGAGTACTGCAATTCTATCAAGTCCATCAAATATGTTTGCAAGTACGTCACGAAAGGAAGCAACATGGCTGTATTTGGTATTGCAGCTCCTGATGCCAACGATGAAGTTTCGCAATACGAAATAGGAAGATATGTCAGCATCAATGAGGTGATTTGGAGAATCTTTTCATTCGCCATACATGAACGTCATCCCACTGTGGTCCATTTAGCTGTGCACCTGGAGAATGGACGAGTTTATTTCACGGTAGCAAATGCAGCGCAGAGAGCTGAACGACCACCAGCGACAACGCTGACAAGTTTCTTTGCGACATGCGCAAGTGATCCATTTGCGAGAACACTGCTTTACTCAGATGCAGAGATATTTTACATGGAACGCATCATCAAAAAAAATCCGTCGGAAACAGGGAAAGCCTGTTCCTGGATACATGAATGTATATTCAACTGATGCATTGGGGTGCATTTACACAGTTCATTCGAACAATGACAAATGTTTTTATCTGTGTTTGTTGTTGGTTAATGTTCGTGGACCGATTTCATTTGAATTTCTATGAGCTGTCAATGGTGAGTTTTGCGCAACATATCGAGAAGCGTGTCAGTGTTTACATTTGCTGGAAGATAACATTCATTGAGATCATACACTTGCTGGTGCTGTTATTTCATCTACTTCGCATCTAATTAGATCACTTTTCGCCATCATCATTTCAACGTGTGTTCCATCCAACCCACTTCATTTATGGAACAAATGCAAAGACAATATGGCTGAGGACATTTTGCATCAAGTGCGGAGATCCACAACGAGGCGTTGACTTCTATAGAGGATTTGTGCTTGATGATGTCCGGCAAGATGTTGCACTAATTAGGAATGCCAGCGCCGAATCACCCTATGCACTACACATGCAATAGAGAATTTGAATGAGAAAAGCAATACGATCGAGATGCTTTGAGTCTATCAGTACGAACAAAGGTCCCACTTTTGAATCAGCAGCAGAAAACCGCATATGATACATTGATGATAGCAATCAACGACGGCTACGGAGGAATATTTTTCCTCGATGCACCTGGCGGAACTGGCAAAACCTTCCTAATTTCATTGATTTTAGATTCAATTCGCGCACAAGATCAAATAGCGCTCTGTAGCATCATCAGTGATCACTGCCACATTGTTAGAAGGAGGAGAACAGCCCATTCAGCACTCAAACTGCCACTGAATTTGCAAACAATAGATGAACCGATATGCAACATTGCCAAAAATTCAGCAATGGCGAAAGTACTACAGAATAGCAAAATAATAATTTGGGATGAATGTACGATGGCGCACAAACGAGTATTGGAGGTACTCGATTAAACGTTGAAAGATTTGCGCAATAATCAGGACCTCTTTGGAGGTACGATAATTCTGCTGGCAGGCAATTTTCAGCAAACGCTGCCAGTCATTCCAAGATCAACAGCTGCTGATGAAATAAACGCTTGCTTGAAGTCATTGAATTTGTGGAGATACGTGAAAACTCTCAAGTTAACAACGAATATGCGAGTCGCACAAAATGACGAATCGTCGGAAGTGTTTTCCACAAAATTATTAGACATTGACAACGGAAAAATTCCAATTGACGCAGCCACTGGCCTCATTTTGTTTCCACCTAATTTTTGTCAATTCACAACATCGAAAGAAGAATTGATCACGAAAGTGTTCCCAAATATTGGTGCAAATTACAAAAACCATGTTTGGTTGAGCGAACGAGCTATTTTGGCAGCAAAAAATAAGGACGTAGACGATTTGAACATAAAAATTCATAGTCAAATCGCTGGCCAACTGTATTCATTTATGTCGATTGATTCAATTACCGATCCAGATGAAGTCATCAATTATCCAATTGAATTTCTGAATTCATTGGAGTTGCCAGGAATGCCGCCGCACAATTTGCAGCTCAAGGTTGGCTCGGTAATAATCATGTTACGCAATCTGAACCAACTGAAACTATGTAATGGATCAAGACTCGCTGTTAAGAAGCTGATGAACAACGTGATTGAAGCAACGATAATCATAGGAAAGTTCAAAGGCGAGAATGTTCTGATTCCAAGAATACCACTGATTCCAACCGATTAACTATTTCAATTTAAGCGTGTCCAGTTTCCTGTTCGTCTTGCATTCGCAATGACAATTAATAAATCACAAGGCCAATCATTGGAAGTGTGTGGAATAAACCTTGAATTGCCATGTTTTTCCCATGGGCAGACTAGGTAAACCATCGGCGCTATTCGTTTTCTCTCCGAACGAAAAGACATTTTTGTAAATGTTTGTAATATTAAAATATGGGTGCTATGCAACCTGGTCTCAACATTAAATCCTAATTAAAATAATCTATGTATCTATCTTCTATCTATATCTATTTTGTATAAATTGACAGGGCAGCGACTGTCGGGTCAGTTAGTATGTCATAAAAATGTTTATTTTCTCACTTTTCTCTTAGTAAATTCAAATATTTTTCAGAGACTTTCTAAAAGTTAATTTTGATTTTGACGTAGCACCGTTCATTTAAGCTACAATCATGTAACATCATAATAAATTTGGGGTAATTATTAAGTTTAGGGGCTTTTCTGTAAAAAAAAAACCCCCAAAAAAAGTGGTATATTTCCATTCTACTAATCACGTAGAACACGAATATACTAGGGACGTAGCTTTAAAATAAGTGCAACATATTTTTAAAAATTGAACAAAATTGCAAAATGACTGTTCCAGACAGTTTGTGAACGAAACGTCCTAGACCAACAAAAGTTGCATTAACGGGTTATGCACAGCTTACCTTGTTCATATTCAAGACGGCGTAATGTTAAAATAAGTAAATCATATTTAAAGAAATCGCAAAATTTTATGTTTACGTCTATTAATGTCTACCGCCGTTAATAATGGCCGCGCATTGCATATTTCACGCAATATAGCGGGCCCATATGTCATCACGGGTCATACGTTAGTATGCCAGTGTATGGCTACAGGTGCGGGTCATGGTGAATTAGGTGGTGCTCCGTTCGTGATTTAAAATGAAGAAAGCAAGCAAGACTAGGTTTCTGCGTTATCAGCCTATTAACGAGTTCTTCTGTGTATATACTCGGCTGTAAACGAGTGTTTCAGTGCGTTATATGTGCGTATGTGGCGCTTTGTGGAAGATTGTAATTTCATCGAGTCAATTGTGGTTGAATTGGCATTGACAGAGGTATGTACCACCCGCCTACATTGGTCAGGAAATTGATATTTTGGTGTGTTTTACGGCTCCTTTAAATCCCTAAAATCCTAAATTCGTAGTTTAGTGTGAAACCCAAAAATCCTAACGGGTAGCTTAACGTGCAAATGTAGTTATATTACGTAATTCAAACAAGGTTTTTCCGGACATTTTTACCCCACAATTTCACATTCTTTCTCAACTAACCTAGGATTATTGTAGGTAACGCAGAACACAACTATAGTAGCGTCATTAACGTATGACTAATTGTATAATATGTACCCACCTAACCTAACAGTACCTAACCCCATGATGGGTGAATCACTATTTTACAGTTTTAAACTAACCTAGGATTATAGCGATTTTAACTAACCTAGGAATGCAGTTATTTTAAATAACGTAGGATTATAGGGTCCCCTTCTAATCTGTGATTGTAGGGTGTTGATCAGAGATTTGATTAATATTGTATAATCTTTTATTACTTTACAACCTTACAATCCTAGGTTAGTTTACAACCCTACAAATGTAGGTTAGTTTAAAAACATAAAATAGTGATTCACCCATTGTGGAGTTAGGTTCTGTTCGGTTAGGTGGGCACATATTAAGAAATTAGTCGTAAGTTAATGCCCCTAGTATATTGGTGTTGTACGTGATTATTAGAGTGTAACTANTGTTTTTTTTTTTTTTTTTTTTTTTTTTTCAAAAAGGCCCCTAAACTTAATAATGACCTAAATTTGTTTCATTTTTCAAAAAAATTTAACAGTAATGACAGCTACACAAATATTTCAATCATCACCATTTATTACAAAAAAAAATTTATATTCCTGCAATAATTAAAAGGAAATATGCTTGTGATGAACTGTTTTCTTGATAGTTATATCCCAGTAATAAAGAGGTAATTGTATGTCAGTTATAAAAATTTCATCACATAATAAACATTACTTTCAAAGCTTTATTATAGATTTAAGTCTACAAATGTTTATTAAAAATTTATTAAGCATTTTAATGTAAAATTCTTAAGCAAACAATGGTCCTCGCACAATGTGTCAGTGTCAATATGTGTATAAGAATAGCCCCGCAGTCCTCACACAATGCTTCAGTATCCATACGTTTGTAACATGCATTGTGTGTAAAATGGTTCTCTGACTGTTTGTGCTGTTTTAATTCTGGTGTAAAAAGAGTTTGACTTGAGCGCTGCCTGGTGTGAAACGCTCGAACTAACAATTTGAACATACAACTACAATCCGAGGACCAGCTCCAAAATAATTTCTTACACACTTATTGACATCAGGGGTTAATTTTAAGCTACTATATGAGGTCCTTTCGTTCCGAGGACCGAAGCTGCCCAGTCCTCATATTGCAAAAGGTTCTCGCATTACTGCTCCTAGCGCATGTGGTGGACTTCAATTCATACGAGATGCTTGCATGTGTACACACACACACACTCACACACTCTCTCTCTCTCTCTCTCTCCCCCCTCTCCCNAAGTTATACCCACCACAAGTAAAAAACCATAAAATTCTGCTAACAAAATTACTGTATTTTCATATGTGTGTGTGCTTTCAGTTAAGTAGTTATATCAGAGCTGCAAAATGTCCCTCTACCCATCCTCTCCAGCCACACTACACTACTACATGACTTCAGTCATATGAAATTTGAAAATTGGGCAGGTGGTCTCTACTATGGCAGCAGGTGTCAATAGTTTTCACTGTTTAAGAACCATGCAAACAAAAACCAGTTTTATTCCTCATATGCAAAGTTTCCCGTGTGATTTACATTATTATACTACAATACGAATTCCAATAGACACATGTGCATACACCTCTCATGATTTAGCACAATTGAAGAAATATACATTTTAAAAAAAGAAAAAAGACACAAGTCTTCATACTCACAGAATTTTAACCGTTAAATATAAAGTCCCTTGAGATAATTCTGTCACCTGCTTAGATAAAGCCATACCTCGCAGAAGACAATTTTCCCTATTCTGTAAACTCCACTAATTTACCCCACAAAGCACCTAGAAAATATAAACCAGCAATATTTTACAAGAAGCGAATAGGAAAACAAGAATTAAAAAAATCATAGTTATTCCTGTTCATTATATGACAAAGGGGGCTGCTGCATGTTCTCTCGCATCAAATTTGCGACATTAGCATCAATCTTTCTCATTTGCATGTAAAAATAACAATTTATGCTATTAAATACATATGAATAAATTACTATATTGAGCACAGGATTTATTTGGTATCAGCAATTCACATTACAATTTTCTAGCATTTTTGAGGCATTCTTTACCATTTTAAATTTTCCTGGTTTAGAGCAACCATTTGGCACCCAATTTATTGCTGGTCCATCTGATAATGGAGAAATATATACTGATATTTGCCATTATTATTCTCTTCATATCCTAACACATAAGTCTTTTCATCTGCTGTTGCACAGGGCTCAAAGCAAGTCACTAAAAGTTACTAAAAGTTAATTTTTTTAAGCTAAGTCACTAAGGTCTTTTTTCTGCAGTTATGTCACCAAAAGTTACTAAACATTACTAATTTTGACACAAAACTGTTGAGGCACAGCCAACAGAAATTAATGCACTGTACATAGCGTACTTTGGAATACTGTCGGTCTTCTAAAGACAGCATTGTAAACAATTCAGAATTATCTTCTTTCAAGTTCTGCAGTATGTCTGGTATAACTGTATTATAATAACTTAATCTCTCTCTTTCAACATTATTTTTGGGCATCCTTTGTATTTCTTTTTTTTTTTTTTCAAATGCCCTGCAATTACAGAATTTTCACATCATTGTCACTGCATTGGAGACCTTTGTATTCATCTGCAAGTCAGGTTTCATCAATTTTTGTGGACTAGTCTCATACACCTAAGGAAAAAGCGATAGTTTCAAGTTTGACAGTTACTTTACATACTTTGGATGATACGTAGACACCTCAAAAAAAGTTTTGCACCACCTATCTTTTGTTTGCTCTTGAAAGATGTTCGCTTTGAGAGTTGTTTCATTACAAAACAATATCTGAATTAAATGTAATGACACCTGTATGTGTATGTGGACTTAATGCATGCAGTCTCAGTACAGTTCGGAAGAGTGCACTCTTACTGTAACCGTTGGACACAACATCCAAAGACAGTGTGTGTCCTGTTCAGCTTTATGAAACATGCCTCGACGAGTCATTAGCCCATTTGATTGTATGTGCATAGTGACTTTGTGCCAGCAAAGCCTCTCTGCGAGGGAAATTGCCTGCCTTGTTGGTGTGCACCATAGTGACGTTGTTAGGACGTATAGCAGCTATCGCATTATACACAATTTTGCAGATCGTCCTCACAGTGGTCATCCGCAATCAGAATCTGCTGACCATTACGTGCGAATCCTGGCTCGCAGGAACCGAGAAGACACCGCAACCGAACTGCGCAATGCCCTCCTGCAGGCAACTAAGAGGGTTGTCTGTACTCAGATAATCCGACATTGTCTTCATAGGGACAACCTACAGGCGGCAAGAGTTCCTTGGCGAACACCTGCATGTACACCCCAACACCGTGGTGCCAGGTACAGATGGGCAAGGGAGCACTTGGACTGTACCCTGGCAGAATGGCGTCAGGTCCTCTTCACTGATAAGTGCCGAATGTGTCTGACGCCTAATAATCATTGAAGGAGAGTTTAGAGAGACCAAGGTAACGCCAGATAAGTCCTGTACACCAACCCACAGGTCCAGTAGGGAGGCGTATCCATCATGTTTTGGGGCGCATTATATATGGATGCCGGACACCACTCATCGTCGTTGAGGGCAATATGACAGGTGTACAGTACCGGGACAGAATCTTTGGTCCCATTGTTCAGCCATATCAATATCATATCGGCAACAGATTCGTTCTGCAAGATGACAATACGTGTCCACACCATGCCCATCTTGTTAGCAACTTTCTCAGGGAGGCCCAAATCAATTGAATGGAATGGCCTGTGGTGTCTGCGGACATGAATCCAATTGAACATGCCTGGGACCAGCTGAAACAGGCAGTGCGACAACGCAGGAATCCAGCTCTCATCCTGGCCGACCTCCGGAGGGCTGCTGTCGAAGAGTGGGACAGGATAGAGCAGAACAGTCTCATTTGCCTTGTGGATAGCATGCCACGAACGGTCAGATCATGTTTCACTGTATGCGGTGGCATAACACCATACTAAGAAGCAGAGTCTGAGTTCCATGTTTGATCGGCGGATGTACGTTGACAAAGAATGTTGTTTGTTTTTCTTATTCTTTTGTATTTTATTCAAATCAGTTGTGTTATTCTTTACAAAGAGTGTACATTTGCATCCCATACTGTCACTTGGATCGTAAGAAACTTTGTACCTCAACAATCCAGCTTGTTCAAACTATTTAAGGGGAATGGTGCACTTATTTATTATATTTACCAACTTTTCACTACAAACATTTTTTGGAGCTTACATAGAAAATTCCCTCTAGTATATATGATAGGAAATAAGTCACTAAATTGGTTACTTTTTTATGATCTGTGGTTAGGAAATCAACTATTTTTGTGAAAATTTGTGCTCTGAACCCAGGATGCATATATAAAAAATATTTTATACGCACAATTTTTTTACATGGTGATCAAGTAGTGCTATACCATAGAGAAAAAACACACAAAACATTTTGCACCAAAAAAATGTACATTCTCTCATGAAACCCAATTAAGGCAAGGGAATTTGGCCACCCTTGCAAAAATTGGAATAAAAATTTCCTAGTAACAAAATTTCAGTAATGCGCTTTGTGATCCAAACATGCTACATATTTATAGTTTCAAATGATCGCTATGTTCCAAGGTAAACAAAAGATTAGAATTTTAATTAAATTAATTCTGCACCTTCGGAAGTAAACACCTATGATTACACATAGGCCTACCCATAGAAAAAAAATTTGCTAGGTCCTCTAACATTATTGTTTTGAAATACGTAGTATGCAATGTAATATGGCAGAATTAATCAATCATAATATTTGGAATACAGATTATAAAATAACTCCAGTCCATCATGAAGCCCAAACCTGGAAATGAAACATATGCACATTGACGTTGTTTCAGCCCAGGCATGCCAGTGTATCATGAACATACAATACATTTTTGAAGTTCTAGAAGCAGGAGCTAGCACCTCCATTATCAGTGTTAATTTTTTGCAGCAGACTTCATGCACATATGGTCTGCTACCACCATCATGCCCAAGAAGAGTTCCTATGTTTGTTGACATACTTGCACCATATTGTCCAGGCATAATGTTAAAAGATTTTTAAAAAATGAAATATATAGGCTGATTCACTAGGAGTTACCGCTACTCACAGGGCCTATTCCTTACATCATTTGGAGCAAAATATGTCATAGAAATGTGGTTCCTATTGCTAGTATTTACAGAGTAATTCGAAACATTTGATAAATTACAAATAAAATAACCCTTTCAGAAGTAAATACAGTAATGTATTATCAGACTGTATTGTTTACAGTTGAGCATCACAATTGCGTCTAACAAGCTTACAAAAGATGCTCAACAATGTTCCCGTTTACTTCCATACACTAAGCTGCACGCTTATGAACTGCACATGTTGCTCTACGTAGTTGCACATGGCTGTCTTTGATTTCTGTAGCAGCATGCATGATATGCGCAAGTAGTTCCTTATGTGTTTGTGCAGTCCTTTGGTAAACAATATCCTTCATCCATTCCCATACGCAATAATCTAGTGGTATATATCTGGCAATAGGCCAGGGGTGACAACTGCCTCGTCCTACCCATCTCTCAGGGAAATGCACATTTAAGTGTTCAACCACAGCATGGTGTAAGTGAGGAGGTGCACCATCATGCTGGAAGATCATACAACGTCTCACTGCTAACGAAATATCCTCGAGTAACAGCGGCAGTTCTTCTTACAAAAATTGCAGATATACCACACCAGTCTCAAGTGTCCCAGGAAAATGATTGGCCCAATCAGCTGATCGTGTAGGACACCACATCACACACTGATGCTGAAACTGTGTTGAAAACTCCTTTCCACTCTAGGGTGGGTATGCTGAATGTCGAATTACTCTGTAAATATTGGGAATAGGACCCACATTTATATGACATATTTTTATCCAAATTATGTAAGGAATAATTCCTACGGATGGCGGTAATTTCTTGTGAATCCTCCTGTTGTTGAGATGCTCTCCCGTTCTGGTGCAATCTTTTCCAATTTTCTCCTGACACGTTTACTTGGCTTCTTCATATTCAGCATGTAATCAGGGATGTTTCCCCCAGAGTCCTTCACAATGCAGGCAATACTGCGAAGATTTGGTGAATCATCCTGGGTGAAGAATGTGATAGCCCTGCCAGGATGGCCAGCTCTTCCAGTATGACCAATACGGTGGATATAGGATATATTTGTGATATAATTGTGATTCAGACTACTATAGCTGTTGTATATCTCTCTCTACCATTTTATTTTTATGTAGTATTTAAATCATATTTGTAGATTTACATTAAAATGTATACCAATACAATTTATGTAAATGTTTTATTAAGATAGTTTATTAAGAGGTCTTCTACCCATGCACAAAAAACATAGGGCTGGAGGAGAGATTTATCAGGTCAGGAGGCCTACTGCAATCTGTAAAATTATGAAGATTTGGGCACATCAGTTCAGGCTCCCAGGTGCATTTTGCAATTATGACATTTTCCATGATACAGCATAAGAAGGGGGCTGCAGTGGATAGAGTGCTCACTTCCCATGACAAGCCCACAGATGCATTGTCCTCCAATTTTCATCTACCTGCAGCATTTATGGTGGGGGGGGGCTTATGTCTTCACAACTTTGCTTCCTCCCCCCC